>JADLZK010009367.1:0-162321 GCA_015847255.1 Hyparrhenia diplandra | reverse complement strand
ATCATCCGTATCCATCTAGAAAAGGAAAACCCTGAATAAAAAAATTAAGCTGCGCTCTCCTATAGAGGATTAATAGGCCATGCATCGTTCCACTGCCCAAGAGGCCAGGAGCTGTCTTAGTTGATTCCTTCCGGCCAATTTGCCTTCAGAACTGCAGTGTCAAGATTCTGTCGAAAACTTGAACCTGTAGATTACAAAAAGAGATTGGGAATTTAATTGACCTGACTGAATCATACAGGATTTCTGCAGGGCCAGTCCATCTCTGAATGTTTTGTATATGCAGCTAGATTTTGCAAAAGCATTCGACACTGTCAACAAGCTCAGTTTGGACTGTATTCTAGCTGCTAGAGGCTTCAACTCCAAATGGAGAAGATGGATGCAGTGTATTCTCAACTTCTTGAGAGCTGTTCTTCTTAATGGAGTCCCAGCGCCATTGAGTTCGTGCAGACGTGCTTTAAGGCAGGGCGACCCCATCTCGCCATACCTTTTTATTCTAGTTGCTGACACCCTACAACAACTCATGAAAAGACCTTCAAAACATCCAATTGACCAGGCACGGTGCTGTGACCCTGCAGTATGCGGATGATACCAATTGTCCTAAGAGGTGAGAGTGAGACCAGTGGAGTCTCTAAGCTCAAGAAAGTACTGTACATGTTCTCCAATGCAACTGGCTTAATGATCAACTTCTCTAAAAGTTCAATGGTTCCTCTTCACATGGATGGGACTGAACTTTTGACTGAAGGGATGTGACTGAACTGCAACAGTGCATTCCAATTCTTGGATGCGCTCAAGAGAAGCTGATGGACATTGTTGATCCAGTACTGATGTCCACTGGTGAGACGTATGCAAGAAAGCCACAACACAGAGCCAATGGAGGGGAAGAGATTGAAAATGCCATAACTTCTGTCACTAAACTTGCGCTGTCCTGCACCGAGCTGACACCATCAGAGAGAAAGCCCATGAGTGATGCTGCAGCCCAGATGCGCAAGATAAGGGACTGCTATCTCGCAGACCTACCAAAGGCACACAATTAAGTAATAATATATACTCCTTCCGTATCACTATTAGAGGATGTTTTCGAAAATGTTTGGGTCAAACATTGAAAACATAAATTATGAATAACTTTTAAGTCGTTGAGTTTGGAAATATGAAAATTATATCAATAGATTTGTAAGTATACATATATAACTTTTCAATAAATATATTTATAGAAAAGAGAAGTCAAAGTTGTGCTTTGGAGACCACGTCATTGTCCTAAATGTCTTCAAATAGTGATACGGAGAGAGTATATATATATAACTGTTAGGGGGCATGATGCTGCACTCTTTCTGTATTCAGACACACTGTATGCTCCCAACATTGCCAGAGACTACCAATATAGCAATATTCATTTCTGAAAACTATACTGTTGATCAAGAAATGTGTTTCCATTAGAACACCAAAGCTGGAAACATTTCAACACAAGGTTTGTTTTCATTAGAACTTTGCTTTCATTACAACTATGTATTTGAGATCTTTGCCACCCCCCCCCAAATACAAATCAAATAGAAGACATCATTCAAGACCCTCTAACTACTGCTCGGATCCACCAAACTCCTATTTGAACACAAAGTTGGAATCCTCAGCTCTGCTGGCAAGAAGGCGCTCTGCTCCAACATGGTGCAACGCTAGTTACTCGATTCATTTTGCCTGCGAATAGTTGGGAAGACATATTCTACCTAATGGTGTGCAGATCTTATTCAGTCACAAGCAAGGTCGATTTTGTTTTCTGTCGGGCCTAATTCGGTTGGTTTGCAAGTATATGCGCCCCTACTGTATCAGGCCAGTGTAATTAAAAAAAGATTATTTTAGTACATCGAACAGGTTTAGAACCTCTTTGAAAGTCCACTTAAAATTAGATCTCCTAGTTTCTTGAATATAATTCCACACTAAATCGTTTTCTTCTAATAAGGTATGGCCTCCCTTAATCCTAATGAAATTCATCTACTTTACAGCTAATACAAGTCAGAGAAATTAGCTATTGCATCTTCTTGCTAGGCTCCCTCGGAGTTTTGTTTATGATTTTGTCTGTTTCACTGTATGATGAGATTTTGGCATGCCAATGTATAACCTATTTAGGATTACGCATAAAAAGTTGTGAACTAACTTGATATTGTGAGCCATAATTTATGGGCTATAAAAGCGCTTGGACTTGGCTTGGTTTAACAAAGATCATGTGTTGCTCAAAAAAAAAAAAAATTGTTAATGAAAATGGTCACCTATACTACTAATCCACCTACGGCCCACATATTAGAATTGCTTCCTGCGGCTCGTCAAGATTTTGTATGGCCATATTCATTAATCTGCAGAATCAAAAAGAGCCAGGGTGTATATATTATTTTACACAAGCTAGCTAATCTTCTACGGGAGCATGCGTGGACGTGAGTTGGAGCTAATGGCTCTGAGCCAAAAGGAGTGTATATATTATAGCTTGGCTCGAGCCATAACGAGGTAAGCTATAACAAACCGAGCCACTAACGAGCCAAGTTGGTTCGATATCTAGCCCCACTCTTACTTATATCGCCACCTAACACGAAACCAGGAGGGACCTAGCTAGCTATGGTCAAGCTGTGCGTGCTGACCGTATATACGCTTCGTATTGCTGCCAGCCACGGCGTGCACAGTAAAGCGAAGCTGTCCATTATCTCTCATTTTCCATGAGTCATCTCAGTTAGTAGACTATGAATAGTAAACGTGATTAGCAGCGCATGCCATAAACAATGTGAATATATACAAAATCTGAGTATTTGGTTGTTAGACACAATTCAACACGTTTCATCTTAAACAAGTTTGGTCAATTTAGCAATTTTTTTGGTTGGCACCAAGACTTCGACATGATTCCTTTAGACTCCACATGTCGTATAGAGCAAAAAAAAAAAAAAAAAAAAATGTAGCAAGATTTTGTTAATCATGACAATGTGTGGCTTCAAGGCTAATTAACTCCACCATAGATTAACTTTACTTTGGTATTGCTGGAGTAGGTGGACCTCTGTTTGGCCTGCAACCTTACTCCAGCTCCATAAGTAAGAGTTTTGAACCAAATAGGTCCTAGCTTAGAGCCACCACTTTGTCATGTATTTTTGTCACACTTAGTTTATGATATGTGAAGTCTAAAAAGCTTTTACATAAATTTACATTTCAACCAAACGCTCAACTTGACCAAATTTGACTAAGACAAAACGTAGCAAAACATTGTAGCTGTCCATCTATATTGGTCAATACACAGTCAAAAAGTTTTCTACGCAAGCGAGAATCTTGCTGAATGTGTGAAACTAGATTGAACACCCTGATATTTTGGGACAAGTCCGTCAATCGTGGTCCAGCTGGGAGACTCACTACTAGTCGACGCCGGTTCGTCCATGCCGATAAATTTGAAATGGCACTACTAGTCGTCAGCCTTCTCTTCAGTTGGAGAATGAAGCTCAATTGAAATTGGCTCAGGTTGATTGGAGCCGCTTCTTAACTTGCACATGTACATGTATCAAAGTTGAATTCAGATGCAACAAGGACTGGAAGAACTACAATATCAATTGTAACATGTTACCTTTTTGATGCTCCAGAGGTAGAGTTATCATGTTTCTAATTTTTCTTGCTTGTAATCTCCATGCTCACAAAAGAGATCTTGAAAACAGTTTGTACTCTTCAAAGGTCAGAGTCAGCCTTTTTTTCTCTCTTCTTAGTTGTGTTATCTTCTTAGTTGGAGACTTTAGTTGCAGTTTTCAAGTTTTTGACTATGTTATCAAAGAATATAATTAGAAATTAGCACAAGTTAAATTTTAGTTGTAGTTCCCAAGACTTTAGTTGTAGTTTCCCCAGCAGGCAGCAGCCCTGATAATCCCTGCAGAGGAAAAATCAGCACAAATATGGCAGTCAGTCCTCTGGGTTGTTACGTGAAGAGAAAAGTCAGCAAGAACGATCAAGGACGATATCATCATAAGATTCATAACTGAATTCCGAGGTTGGTTTCAGTCAGTGTTGGTGTCACAGTGTGTTTGAACTGGCTGGTATGTGAAACACCAGGAAGAAAAATGATCAAACAATGGAGGCCAAGAACAGTCTAGCTTTAGTCCGCTGCTGATGTGGCAATAATCACTCACAGTAAAGTCTACGCACGTAATGATCATGATCACTGTTAAGACAGTGTACGACGATGCCTAAATTGAAGACTTCTTGCAGGGCTGTTCTGCACAACTCTGAAAACAGAACAGCAGACACCATTCATGCATGCTCTCTGTTTGTACTAATCAGCACTCAGCCGCGGCTGCTTCCTGCGGCAACACCCTTATAAGCCTGCACATGCCAAGGCCTTTCCATTAGCACACATGAGAAAGGAGAAAACCACACAGAATCTCACACAAGGAAAACCTGCCTTGTGCGTGCCTGTGCATCTGAGCGGTGACGAGCATGGCGCCGGCACGGCCGGCTGGAGCGCAAGAACTGCATCTGCTGCTGCTGCTGATCATGCTGCCGTTAGCGGCAGGTGCGCAGCTGTCCGACTCTGACATCGAGCAGGATGCACTGCTGGCGTTCAGGGCCGGCGTGTCGGACGCTTCGTCGTCTGGTGTGTTCCAGTCGTGGAACAGCAGCACGCACTTCTGCCGATGGGCCGGCGTGACCTGCACGGACGGCCATGTCACGTCCCTGAACGTCTCCAGCCTCGGGCTCACCGGCACCATCTCCCCTGCCGTCGGCAACCTCACGTACCTGGAGTCCCTCGTCCTCGAGAAGAACCAGCTCTCTGGGACCATCCCGGCCAGCATCGGCAGGCTGCGGCGCCTACAGTACCTCGACCTCTGCGACAACATCGGCATCAGCGGGGAGATTCCGGACAGCCTCCGCAGCTGCACTGGAATCACATGCCTGTACCTCAACAACAACAGCCTCACCGGCGCCATCCCGGGCTGGCTCGGGACGTTTCCCAGCCTTGTCTACCTTTATCTGCACCTCAACTCCCTGTCTGGCGAGATCCCGCTGTCACTCAGCAACCTCACGAAGCTCCAGGCCCTCAGACTTGATGAGAACTACCTGCGAGGAAGCCTGCCCCCTGGCCTCGCGGGTCTTCCTTCCCTCGAGACACTCAGCGTCTACCAAAACTTTCTGCAAGGAGAGATCCCGCCCAGCTTCTTCAACATGTCGTTGCTCCAGGTTCTTGCCCTCACCAACAACGCGTTCCATGGCGCCCTTCCGCACTACGCTGGCGCGCACATGCCCAACCTTAAGTATCTATACCTTGGTGGTAACAATCTGGCGGGCCCCATCCCTGCAGCACTTGCCAAGGCCTCCAATCTAGCATCGCTCATCCTAGCAAATAACAGCTTCACTGGGCAGGTGCCTCCCGAGATTGGTATGCTCTGCCCACAGTCGTTGTACTTGTCGGGTAACCAGCTAACGGCGAGCGACGAGCAAGGCTGGGAGTTCCTGGACCATCTCACCAACTGCAGCAACCTGCAGGTGCTTGCTCTTGACAACAACAAGCTCGGTGGTGAGTTGCCAAGCTCCATTGGCCGCCTCTCGAGGGAGATTCAACAGATCTACCTGGGAAACAACTACATATCTGGGCCGATTCCACCAGGTATTGGCAATCTTGTCGGGCTGCAAATGTTGGACCTTGAATCCAATCTCCTCAACGGCACCATCCCAGGAGGGATTGGGAATATCAAGAACCTCATAGAGTTGGGGATGCAGGGGAACAGGTTAACCGGGCCAATCCCATCCTCCATTGGCAACCTCACCCAGCTGCTCGAACTTGATCTGAGCAGTAACACATTGAATGGATCCATTCCTCACACTCTAGCAAACCTGAACCGCCTAACATCGCTCAACCTTTCGGGCAACGCCCTCACTGGCTACGTCCCAAGGGAAATCTTCAGCCTTGTGTCATTGTCGTCGGCAATGGACTTGTCTGATAACCAGTTGGACGGCCCACTTCCCTCTGATGTCTCTGGCCTCACCAACCTTGCGCACCTAGTACTGTCCGGGAACCAATTCTCCAGCCAGCTGCCCAAAGAGCTGGACCAGTGCCAGAGCCTAGAGTTTCTTGATCTGGATCGGAATTTCTTCTATGGAAGCATCCCAACATCGCTGAGCAAGCTCAAGGGTCTGAGGAGGCTGAACCTGACAAGCAACAGGTTGTCTGGGAGCATCCCATCGGAGCTCGGCGACATGTCCGGCCTGCAGGAGCTGTACCTCTCTAAAAACGACTTGACAGGAACAGTCCCGGAGGAATTGGTGAACCTGAGCTCCCTGATCGAGCTGGACATATCTTACAACCATCTTGACGGCAGTGTACCTCTGCGTGGCATATACTCCAACATTTCCGGCTTCAAAATCACAGGGAACACTGACCTCTGCGGTGGCATACCAGAGCTCGATCTACCCCAGTGTCCAGCAGCCAGGAACACACGCCCTACTCGCTGGCTTCTCCGGATAGTGGTGCCTGTCATAAGCATCTCTGTCTTCTTCGCCATACTCCTCACCATGTTCCAGTGGTACAAGAAAAGGTCGAGACAAGCAAACAAAACTGATGATCATGCAACCCCAGATGATTTCCTCAACGGCATGAACTATCAGAGAATATCATACGATGAACTGGACAAAGCAACCAACGGCTTCACAGACACCAACCTGATCGGTGTAGGGAAGTTCGGGTCCGTGTACCTGGGCACCCTGCCCCTGGTACCGAAGGGTGCTTCAGCGCCCGAGAAGGCCGCTGTGGCGGTCAAGGTGTTCGACCTCTGTCAGGTCGGTGCCTCCAAGACATTCGTATCGGAGTGCGAGGCGCTGCGGAACATCCGGCACCGCAACCTCGTAAAGATAATCACCTGTTGTGTCAGCGCGGATGTGAGAGGCAATGACTTCAGAGCCCTGGTGTTCGAGTTCATGCCCAATTACAGTCTAGACAGGTGGTTGAACATTAACCCCAAGTCTGAAGAGGTGAAGAACATGAAGAGCCTGAGTGTTATCCAGCGGCTGAACATCGCAGTGGACATCGCTGACGCACTGTGCTACCTCCACAACAACTCTGTACCACCAATCGTCCACTGTGATGTCAAGCCAAGCAACGTTCTTCTCAGGGAGGACATGAGGGCGGTGGTGGGCGACTTCGGTCTCGCAAAACTGCTTCATGAGCAGGGGAGCCACAACAATTGCAGCACCACAAGCACTGGTGGCTTGAGAGGCACGATAGGATACGTCCCGCCAGGTAACTCCAAGTCTGTGACATCTCTAGTGTACTGGACCGAGATACACGTATATTCTATGTATAGCCTAGCACTATGACATGCCACATATCAGAACCCTGCTTAAATTTGTGTCCTGTGCAGAGTACGGCACGACAGAGAAGGTGTCGATGCACGGCGACGTCTACAGCTTTGGCATCACACTGCTGGAGATCTTCACCGCAAGGTCACCGACAGATGACACATTCAAGGACGGGGTGACGCTGCTGGAGTTCGTCGCCGCGTCGTTCCCAGACAAGATCGAGCAGGTCCTTGACCCGGCCCTGCTGCCGGTCCAAGGGTTTGATGGCCAAGTGTCCTGTGGCTCAGATGACGGCAGCACACATATCTCGGAACACGATTGCATTGTCTCTGCTGTGAGGGTGGGGCTCAGCTGCACGCGGGGAGTGCCATTCCAGAGGCTTAGCATGAAGGATGCCGCCACCGAGTTGCGCTCCATCAGGGATGCTTGTGTCTGTTCGGCTGGGTAAAGGTAACAATGGAGGTGGAATAGTATGTGATCGTATCGTTCTCCATGGAATACAAAGTCTAAAGAGATCCAGATGTGTATTCAGATTTCAAAAATATATCAACACATAGTGCAATAACTTGTAGTGCCTATTTTGATAGAGCTCCCTATACTCGTAATTCAATGTTTTAAAAAATGTGATTGTACACCTGAAAGTTTACATTGTATTCTCTCTATATAACAAACTATATGTAAAAAAATGATAATATGCCATAAGTGAGTTAGGAGAAGTGAGTTTTTTTAAAAAAATTTACAACCTGCAAATACTGTTTAGCAAAGCTTCCTGAATTAGCTGGAAACCTCCTTTGGGGGCTCAGCCAATCAGATCCTTAGTAATCATAGTGCATTGCTACGTTGAAATAGTTATGTCAATAGTTTTTTCGTTGCACTCAATGTATCTCTATATGTTTACTGGGAACAATGTGGCTCGGAGAGTGGAGAAAGTCCTCTTCATAATAATTCAAAAAAAGTCCTCTTCATATCTTGTTAGCTAAATGTGAACTAATTCCAGTAAACTACATGGAAAGTATTTGGTGTTCAACAAAACTATATATGCATTTGGAATGTTATTTGGATTTTTTTAAAAAAATTGTTGGTTCATCAACCTGTGCTCAAGCACAGTTTAAGCTCTTACATTGCAATGTGGTGGACCCTGCTCAAGTATTGAGCTAGGGTGAACTTAGACTGCGATCTCTCACAGGCCACATCGTTGCTATACATGGTTAGATTTATTCACAGGCAAGACAGTGGACACACATTTTTTTTTACTCACAGGCAATTCAACAAGCACCTAGAGATCACCATGACACATCACAGCACCAGCTAATCACGGTAGAAGCTAATTAGCTAAAGGACAACGCACCTCTTTAGAAGGGCCACACAGAGGCAGAAGAAGGGCGTGGCCTGAACGCCGGACTTGGTGAGCTTGTGACGACATGCTCCTCCTGGTCCTCCCAACTTAACAAAGACACGGGCACACACGGTGACAGACTGACGGCGGCATGGCAGCGGGGCCAAACAGAGCAGATCAAGGAAGGCGAAGTGTGGTGGCGTGGAAAGCGGATGAGGAAACATCAACTAGGAGGGAGGAACTGGGAGGCTGAGGGAGCCGGTGAACCAACGAGACGCCGAGCCTGGCGGCGGCGGCGGCGTTCCACACTTGCACGCTCGGCGCCTCGGTCTTGCGCCCTTGCCGAGCGCTGTGTCAGGGAGGCTGGGCAGGGAGCGACAGTAAGGCCGCATGATGGCCCAATGGGACGTCAAGGCCCACTACGGAGTGGAGATAGATGGACTAGAGATAGCAGAAGTCTTGGCTTGCAGGAAGGGGTGGATCTCGCAACCGATCTGAACCAGTCATCCATCAGGTTGGCTTAGGGCGTCCTCAACGGGCTCGAGGGCGCTAGCGAGGTGGGCATAAAAATAATTAAACAACCCTGGGAGCTACGTGTAGATAGGCGGTCGTGCTGCCCCATTCAAATTGGTTGCATGTCCTCCGGATTCTCAGCCAAGGCAAAATCGAGGGCGGGGCCAACGCAGCGGCGTCCCCCATTCAAATGTGCTTGTCCACGGATGCCAAGGCAAAATCAGAGCAAAGCATCACCCCAAAGACACAAAGATCACGAACAAATACTAGTTCAGCTTTTTCCTTTTCCGAGAGTTTAACAAACTTTTTTTTATGTGCTCTCTATGCTCCCAACGCGTAGGCTTGCTAGCAGCTTCAACTTTTCTCTGACCAAGCCATCGCCTCTTGCGAGAAGAGAATCTAACACATTGCGAAGCTAACATATGTGATGATTTGGACATTTGGTGCTTAGGTGGAAGTTAGGCAGCACGCCACCTTGGAGCGTTAGCCATGGCCTGACTGTGAAAACATGATTAGAAGCCTGTAAGGGTCAGGTTTGGGACCGTATGGTCAAATCATCGAGGAGTTGAAAGAGAAACGGGAGGCTTTGGTTTCGTCTAAAAAAAACTCCTGAAGCACTTCAGTTTAGTATGGTGACTTCGACGTACACTTGTCTAGTTGTCTTCAAAGTGTGTACTAGACTATAACGTCAAAAAAAAAAAAAAAAAAAAAAAAAATGCGTAGACTAGACGAGTGACTTTTGCCACATGTGCGTAGACTAGACAGTGACTTTGGCCATTGACTTGACTACAGATAGATTCTTCTAACTGTCCATGTTTGACCGTTATATATTCTTCTTGGTGATTTACTATTTCACTAACTAGCCAGCCGGGCAACGCCCCACTCAAACACAACCAACTTTTTGCAATTTGACTCTTTTTTTGAAAAACAAATTACATTTACCTCTCTAGACGATGTAACTGCATCTTTGGACCCTAGGGGTCGAAGCCAGGATTCGTGGCTCTGAGGTATAATGTCTCGGCGCCACCGGTCCTGACGCCGAGGTTCTTGACTGGCGACACGCTAGCGAAAGAGGTGGCGCTGATGTGGTATGTAGGTCGGAGCTGTAGATCCTGGCTCCGAGGTCGGAGCCACAAATCTTGGCTCCGAGGATCTAAGTGAAAAAGTGAGCCACAATCAATCTCCCTCATGCGGGGCAAAGCTACCTGAGGAAAAAAAAAAATTTTTAGTTGTTGGAGTCAAATCATTTTCTGGATGCATCACAAGCTTAGCAGATTATTCAAGTGCTTTAGCCTCAGCCTTATGAATAATCTGCAAATAAGTATAAGTATGCTTATAAGCATTCTTTTTTTAAAAAAAATGTGAACACAATGTTCTTGTAACTTTTAGTTGTTAGGACCTTTGAAATCAGATGACATAGTTGCCATTGTCGATAATCTTCTTTATGTTTTATTTTTGCCTTCTTTCCTTCGTTAACTACACTAGCCAATGTTACTAGCAATTTACTTCTCTCACTCCGGTAAAGATTTATGCCACTATGTTTTCTCAATTGTGGTGCTAAGCTTCTGATATATATGAAATCAATGCAAAAAAAAAAATTGAGGAGTGGAGAGAGAGTACCTTGCTAGCGAAGATGTATGGATCAAAAATCCAAAATTAAATGGTTAAAATTGACGATTCAAGAGATTGGGATGGTGGGGGAGGAGAGGGCAAGAAACCGAGAGGGAGGAAGAAGAAATGCTAGCTCGGCCAAGTAGGGGAATTTGCGAGCATAAATTCTAATATGACCTCGGAGCCAAGATCTACGGCTCCAAGGTCAGAGCCAGGATCTGTGGCTCCGACCTAGCTCGGAGCTAGGATCTGCGGCTCCGAGCTACAGTTCATGTCAGTGCCACCTCGTTCGCCACCCTATTGCGGACCGAGAATCTCGGCCCCGGACTGGTGGCGCCGAGACATTATACTTGAGGCCACGAGTCCCAACTTCAACCCTAGGGTCCAAAGGTGCAGTTTCGTCACTCGGGGGTGTAAATGTAAACATTTTCAAAAAAGGATCAAATTGCAAAAAGTTGGGTCAAACACACTACTCTTCCTGGTGATTTACTATTTCACAAACGGGCCGGTTCACCCCACTCAAACAGACTATCGCACCGATACAGACTAAAACATAGCTCGGATTGAATGACATATAGGTTTCGATGATGATGATATGGAGATCGAGGCCGACGAGCGTATTCCCACATGGAGAGCTCGCAACCCGCTCTAGGGTGAAGAGCCCTGCCACCGCTGTCCTAGGGAGCCATGCGGGCTTCCGTTAAGCGCCCCTCCCGGCAGGCGGCGGGGAGGTGAGGTGGTGGAGTTGCGGCGGCTGGGGTTCCCACCCGAGTCGCCCATGCGGAAGGCGACGCGGGTGGGGAGGGAGCCGCTAATGGGGACTACGTTTCAGGCTGGAATTTCGAAAAGTGAAAGACTTTATTTCTACTAGTTAAACGCCCGTGCGTTGCTACGGGGTAACTAAATTATATATAAAAACACAAAGAACGCATGTTAAGATAACAAATGTGAAATTAAACAACGATGTTAAAGTGTCATTTAGTCCAAACACACAAGTTTTGTGAAGTTAACACAATCCACGAATATCGTAGTGTCGCATGCTTATAAACTCTATTGTACATACTTTTTCATAATTTGCCTAAGATAATGTTTTATATTGACTAAAAGATGTTTTTGATAACCATTTATTTAAGTGGGCCAAAAAAATCCACGAATAAATTCCGGCGCATCTTCATACCATTCTATACACATAAGGATGTATGTTTTTTAGATATGGATATCAAATCCGGCCTCTACATTTAGAGATGTACACGGCCAAAAGTTACAAAAAGAAAGAAAAAACAAAAGAGAGAAAAGCCATAGTCTTATACATCGACCAGGGGCAAGACAACAAAACGATATAAATGTTATATATTGTTGACATCTCTAACGCGATCCACATCTAGGACGGCGCCAGAAATGTATAAATGGTATCTATCTAATAAGTTAGCTTGGATGTGGAGTTAATCTCACATTCCAATAAAAGTCGACGGAGAGTTAATAAAGTTAGACGGAGTTAGTTATGGTTTATGACTTTGTAACATTATCGATGGCGGAGTTGATCTCACCATGATAGGCACAAAAGTTGTACCACACATTCTAGCATTAATTGCCTACGAAACTAGTCCGTCACCCTAGCTCACAACGCTAAAGAAATGCGTGAACGGATATTCTTATAATGACACTTGAAACTCTTGCAATGATAATATAATTACGTATCTACAGCGCACGAGATAGAATTACCCAATTGTAGCACTTCACCAAGGAGTCTATCCAGGTATCGTATTTATATTCTACCGAAAAAAGAAAAGGATGGGCTATGGGTAGGTTGATGATTTAATGATGATTCACTTGCGGTGGTGTAATGTAGAGTAAACCATATGCATCATACTAAACTCAAACGAGGTAAGTCACATAATAAAGATAATAATATAATAATAATGATAATAACATCATCCAAGTCAAAGATCATCATATGCCACTAGCTAGTATCATAAAAAGGCTAAATACCATAGTATAGGTAAGATGGATGGAATATTCTAAGTTACTCCTACTTATATGTCAATGCATACTACAATTAGTGCAATACACCTAGTCATCATCGTATGAAGGCATTATATCTACACATGGTGAATATTACTAAGGAAGATTAGGAACAAAACCAACCTACCATAGTAACAAAGCTCAACTAGCCCTACATTCGGGGGGTGGACTCCAAAGGACTCAATGGGAGTATCACATCCACGATCTACCACACATCCCGAGAATATAGGGTGATGTCGCGAGAAAACGTTGTATAAACATCACGTTTACACATTGTCGACCACCCACATAGTGTACATCTAAGGGGCGCTATACGACTCCATGCTTGAATATAAAGAGAAACATACTAAACTAAATATATAATCATAATAAGCATAGAAGCATATAACTAAGAATATAATCATTAAATAGAATAAAGTCATGGCAATTGTATTCTAACAAATACTTACAAATGAGATACAAGAGAGAAGCCACGTGAAGCTTCGCTCCCCGCTACTTCTTGACTATCCGGAATCCAAGACAATACTTGACTTCCTCTAGAGCTAACCTAGATAGCTATTGCTCTAATTATGGTGGAACTAGGGCTTAGGATCTTGACTTGGGGTCTTGATGATGGACTGGGTATGGAGTAGAATGACTTCGAATGAATTAGGGTTTCACCCAGGGGTCAGGGGGTCTTGTTATATAGCCCCGGAGGATGCACGGCGACCCTTGGATCAAACCGACCTTGATGGATGGACTAGATTGCTCCTCATAGGCGGTGGTGAACCGACCTTGAATGGGAGGGCGACGGGGGGCCCCACCCGGGCGACCCGCCGCCGCTGGCTCGCCGGTGGGCCCCACCTTCCTTCCGGTGCTCTCCGGGTCTCTTCTGAATGTTCTAGTGTAGGTTCCACGTTGGGTTTCGTCATGGATACGTCTTTATGTCGTAAGGCTTGCAAACTCTTGGGCATTTTCTGTTTAATCCCTGAAAAATATATAAATCACCAAAACTAGTGGAATCATGTTAGTCAAGCCCCTATACTCTGTTGTTATTCATTTTAAGCCCTTATTTTCATTTTAAAAACCTCTATATTTTATGCTATAAGGTATACCAACATATATTAGTGCCTATCACATGGGCAATACTACATGTCTTGAAAAATCTTACAAAAATTTGACAAGTTCAAGAGCAAGTCCGAGTCTTTGATTTGTATTATGGAACTCTAAACAGATCTACATTTCGCTTAGTTTAATTAAAAATTTAAAATAAATGTGAAAGACGTGGTTTTCAAAACAGCAGTGGTAGTTAAACATTTTTCCATACAATAGATCACCAAATCAAACTAAGTGATGCCGCCAGATGCAAAAGGTTGCTTTACTTTTCACTTAATGATAGCGGATCCACAAGTGTCAATGTATCATTATATAACTTAATTAATAACAATAATATTCTCAATGATCACACAAGAATTCTCAGAGACACAACCTGCACTATGAAGTAACATCGATGAAAAGGATGAGGAATAGATCATTTAATTTATTTTTTGAAATGTATAAATTGGACAAAGGTTGCACTATGATTCCTTCATAAAAAAATTGAAACATTTAAAATTGATATTCTTGATTAACTATTATATTATGTTTCCCCGCTAATTTCATCGATTGCTCGAACCTAAACGGATTTGGTTGGTCTAACCTCGAATCGAAGTCTGTGGACCGCGAGTTCAATTTGAGGATTCCGTAATTCCTTTCCACGGTGTCCGCAATTTGTGGTGTGGGTGATCGATCTGAGATCTAAGGTCCGTGCGTTGCCACGGGGTAACTAAGATTTAGCTTAGTTTAAGTATGCACCTCAATTCTAGAAAGAAGCATTTTACAATAGAACAAAACATGACTAATTTATCAACGATGCGCCAATGCTTCACCACGTTGGCATAGAAACAAATATCTGCTGGGCATGGAATGGCGGTGGCAAGTGAATCATCATTTGTTCAATATTGATCCATCGCGTTGATTCTTATCAAGAAATTTAGATGATTCTTCTTCACACAAGAGAAGACACGAAGGGAGAGAAGACACGGAAGATACCGGCATGCCTCGTCGGCCGCAGCTTCTTTGTTGGGCAATCGCTATGGACGGAGGGCCGAATCATCGATTGACGCCGCCATTGGCCCGCTTTGACGGAGGGGCGGTCGCGGACAACAACCACCGGGTTGCGATTGCGGCCAGGTCCGTTGGATCGAGGGTATTGGAAGGTCGGAAGGAGCTCGAGGCTGTCGGCGTGGTTGGGAGTGCGGCAGTTCCATGGCGGCGAGGGCGCAGATGATGTCCCCGCGGTGGCGCTCCTCGTTGTTGGGTGGACACGCAGCACCACCTCGCCGGCGACCGACTCGCTAGAGCAGGGCCACGGGTCACGCCTTCACCTCGCCGGATCTCACCTGGCCGGTGGTGGCGGTATGGCATGAAGGAAAGAGATACCATAAAGGGGAGGGAGGAGCGCCGCGATGATAATGCGGGGAAGGAAGGAAGGAAGGACCGCGGCGTCAATCATGCGTGGCCGTGTGGGAGGGAGGAGGCAGGTTTATTTCCTTTCTTTGACGCAAGGGAGAGGAGGCGGGTGCATGGTTAATTTTCTAACCACTATTTCTGGTTTCCTAATAATAGCGCTAATAATTTCCTTACGTGGTTTCCTTTAAAAGCACACGCGGATTGAAGGAGATTTTTACTTTCCAATTTGTTGCATGTGGGGTGGATGGTTCGCATGCGGAGGGAGTAGTGATTGAAGGAGATTTTTACTTTCCAATTTTGCATGCGGGGTGGATGGTTCGCATGCGGAGGGAGAAGTGAGGTGAAAATTTTGTGACACCAAACCAATGTCTTACTTTCATCCGTTTTATGTAGTAAAGATTTACATTCACCTTTTCACTCATTTCATCAGTTGTTATGATAACCGGCCTGTGCCTGTGGTCAAAATGTCTTGGGTCTCCATTCAAAGCATGAAACAAAGGAAATTTTGTTCCCCGCTCCACATTTTGGCCAGGTACCGATCTAGGCACACTACTACAAAGAGGCACTATAAGAAATGCCTCGATTTTTGAGTAGGGACAGCTCTATCTAGAAGCGCCTCTACAGTGGTCTTTTTCCCCGCACAAGACCAGTCGTCCCTACTAAGCCATTAGTAGGGGTGGTTTTTGTTTTGAGCCACCCCTACAAATAGTAGGGGCGGCTCAATATAGAGGCGCCCCCTAATAATCAAATAGTAGGGACGACTCTATATTGATGCGCCCTTACAGTGGGTTGCCAAATTTTAAATGAGACACTAAAAACTAAATTTTTTAAAAGAATCTCAGATGGGAAAATGACCTAATAAAAGATGTAGATCTCGAAAAGTTATGAATCTTTGTTGTTGGCCACTTTTTCATTTCACTTTATTTGATGCCTCAAACCGTGGGATTCGAATATCTAAAATTTGAATTTTTCAAATGATCTCGGATGGAAGAACACCCTAAATGAAAATTGTAGATCTTGAAAAGTTATGAAAGTTTGTAGTTGACCACTTTTTAATTTAAATCCGTTTAGGGCCTCAAATAGTCAATTTTCATTTGAATTTGTATAATATGTGGCGATTTGGAATGAGATATGGATGCATATGAGTGTGTAGTGCGGTGGTGGGGAGGAACCGTGCGAGGGCGAGGTCAAGGTCACGGGTTCGAACCCCCACCGCCGTGTAGTGTCGTGATTTAATGCCAAAAAAAAAATGCACGACTTCGAAGTCGACGGGTGGCTGACCAATGGGGGGCCTCACCGATTAAAAAAATTCTATGTCTTTTTTGTGTTTTGAAAACCACTCTAGGGCGGTTACATCACCAACTGCCCTTAAGCATCTCCAACAGTGTTGCATATGGGTTTGGCATTTGCATTTTTGCCAAAAGTCTAGAAAACAATGCTCCAACAGTTTTGCAAATCCCTTTTGCATTTTAGTGAGTTTGGCAAAATCAGGTCCTCCTTTAGCATTTTTGCCAAACTTGGGAGCTTTAGCATTTCTTGCGTGCCTCTCTTGCATGCCCGACGCATGGCGACTTGCGAATCGAGGATCCAACGAGGAACCAACAACCGCTCCCCCCCCGGCCCCACTTTTTCCATATGCCAAACCAAAAAATACCAAACTGTTGAAGGAAGCCTTTTTTTTTTTCTTGGCATTTAGAATGGGGAGTTGACAAACAAGTCAAATACCAAATTAAAAATACCAAAACTGTTGGAGATGCTCTTACAGAGGTGGGTACTGTAAGAATAGTGAACTAGGGGTGGCTCGCAACATGTCCATCCATTCGGTTTTGATTATTCCCCCACGTGAAGACATTCCCAAAGCCTAACTCCACCAAGTTACAATCCATCAACGCTTCTATGAAACGATCCATTTGTAGACTAACTATTTGTAGATTATTTGCTAGTCCACCACGTCAAGACATCCCGGCCCCTCACGTTTACTATTTGTAGACTAGCAATACGATGACTGCAAGAAAAAATCAGCACACAGAGCTTGACCAGATAGCTTGCTTGTGGTTTCGCGTTAGGTGCGGAGTAGCTCAAGCCCATAAATAAGCGTGTTGCACGTTTGCCGGAACGACAATATAGCAGGACGCAGGAGCACCGAGCACGGCCGCCACCCTCATCGGCTCACATCATTGGCGACGATGGCGAGCAGATCAGGAATCGGAAAGGCGCCGGTGCTGTGCTTTCTTGTGGTCTCTCTCCTCCTGGCCTCCTCCTTCGTTGCTGCAACTGAAGCTGCGGCCTACGGTACGTACACTAGAGCAACGGCGTGAAGTTCCTCAGTTTTCATCGAACTGCATGCTACACGGTGCTGCATCTGTTCTTATGATGTTAATATGTGGGATATGAATTTCTTGTCCCATCGCTTGTGTGCAGCTGCAGGTGGAGGAGGTGCAGGCAGGAAGATGAAGCAAGATGACTACCCTGCATATAATATACCAGGGGGATACCCGGTGGGGCCTTTCCCACCAGGATACCAAACGACGCCCCCTGGAAAGAATTAGTTGCCACGGCCGAGATGAGAACCCTGCAGGCTGCACTGCAGCGCTATATACTATATACATCATCATGTGCGTGATACAGGGTTACCGTTTCTGAATACAGATGCAGAAATTAGCTTGCTTTTATACCAAATCCAACCTCCTGTTGCAGTGCAGTATATATTCTGCACCTGTTGTGTGTGTGTGTGTGTATGCTTGTAAGCTATATTATGTATTTTGAAATAGAAAATAAGTTTGGGAATAGCAGAAAAGGATCTGCTGGATATTGTTCAGTGAAGTGAAAGAGCTAGTCCCTTCAGGATTCACGGTGTGCGTCCAAGATATATACAACAGACAAACATGCTACGGATGTAGCCTGATGATCCTGATGGTGAGCTGAGTGGATAATCAACATAAATTGCAAGAACGAAGAGCTAAACAACTCGCAAGTCGTAACAGAATTGGTAACTAACTGAATGTAACTAAATATTCTGAATACAAGTTTTGATCCTCGATAGCGATTCAGAGAAACATTATATTCGCCGCGATACAAGTCCCGCTTGCGGCCGCATCCGATACGCAGGCCGTCTTCAGGAATAGGGCCCACGGCCCATCGGCTTCAGAAGTCACCGACTTCCATCTGTTCTCGCCAAGGCGCCAGCATTAGGTCAGTCTCAATGGGAGGTTTCACCTCGCAGTTTCCAAGACGTGACACTCTGCATGAAACGAGGTGAAACGGGATCTCTCAATGCACAATTTCATTGTACAGTTTCACAGGGATTTTTTAGCCAATCATGGATCCCACCGTTCTTCCCCCAACCTCGCAAAAGCAGCAACTCCTCGAACCGCGTCCGTCGGAGCTCGCACTGCGCCATGCCCGTGGCGGAGAGGAGTTCGCCTGCGTCTTAGCGGTGTGCTCACCATGTCCAGCAGCGCTCGCTTGTGCCCGGCAGTCGTGCCCGCATCCGAGAGCAACTCGCCTGCGCTGGCGGAGAGGGAGACGAGCCAGATGCGGCTGAAGGTCGAGGCCGAGGGAGGGCCTGCACCGGGGCCCTAACCGTCGCCGTCGACGCCGCCTCCTCCTCCTTTTCTGCCGCCGCCTGCTCCTTTTCCGTCGCCGTCGTCCTTTCCACGAGTGCGAGACCGAGGGAGTCGCGAGCGAGAGTGAGAGTAGCGAGCGAGACTGGAGTCTGGACGGCTGAGGCTAGGGTTACAATGGGTTGGAAAGAAGTGGGCCGCGCCGAATGAAATTTTGGCCCAACAAAAATTTAGCCAGCTAAAATGAGGCCAATTTAGCGGCTATCACCGGATATCTCCGAATATTAGCTACAGGCTATGCTTAGCGCGAAAAAGTCGAATATCTTAGCGTTGATCACGTCTAACAGCTATCTCCGGAGATTTAAAACTCGGGATTTCACCGTGACCCTCTCAAATTACTACCCTAGGTGGAATCGGAGAAAGCCTCTTTTATCTGTAATCCAATGTCTGTAAATGGTTTTTTATTTTCTGAGGCAAATTTATTTCCTGTTAAAACAACTACGTATTTTTTTAAGACAAACACTTTTTGACTAACCTGATAATCAATATGCTTTCTCTTAAAATTATATTGCAGCCAATCTCTCTTCCCTCATTGTAAATCAAAGGGAGATTGTGCCTCCCAGGATTTGGAGGTTATGTTATTTTTTACACTTATTTATTATTGTACTCACGATGAGAGCTGATTTAATTAAAAAAAAAAAGATTAAAAAGAAGAAAATGACGTTACTAATAACCCTAACATTATCATAACCCTCCATGATATGCTTCCACTGATTGTTGATTAGGCATAAGTTTCAAATGTGTGCAAATTTTACTATGAAAATCCTTTCATTATTACTGTCCAAATATTTGATGGCAAACTAGAGGTTAAAATCACATATTTCTGAAAAAATTGAGGCAAATTCACTTTCATAAATTAGAGGCAAGCTCACACGCATAAACTTCTCTAAACGTGGCAGCAGTACTCTTACTTCATTTGAGGAGAAAGTACAATGTTAAATAAATGAGGACGGTAAAGTTATAATTAGACTTCAAAATAGGTGTAAAAATACAAGAACCCTGAAGAGCAAGCATTCTTTTTTTTAAAAAAGAAAATGAAGTGAAAAAAGTGGGTGCGTGCATGGGTTCACTATTGCATTCTCTCTGCATTAATCAACAACCCCATATATAGATGATCATAATTTTGTGGTAGTACAAAAGATATTTTTTGTGTTCATTTTGATGAGAGAGGGAGATAGAGAGGCCGTGCGCGTCCGGCATGTGGTACCTAACCAAGGTAGAGTGATGCATCACAAACCATCGGAAAAACTGAGTTTTCCTGCTGGACTATGTTACATATGCATGAGAATAAAACTGTTGGGCAAAATTGAACTGTTCTCGAAGTCGTAGGTATACACTATGTAAAAGTGATTTTTTTAAAAAAAACAAATACTCTATGTAAAAGTGCTCCGTAAATGATGCCATAAGAGCAGGTTGCGGCAATGGATTCTGATCCTATGTATCTTCTCTTTTCAAGCTTTCCATTAATGACACAATTCATAGATCTGGACCCTGATGATATGTTGGAAAGGCAGTAGGGGACCAGTGAATAAAATGGACAGAAATACAGAATA
Source organism: Hyparrhenia diplandra (assembly GCA_015847255.1). NCBI lineage: Eukaryota > Viridiplantae > Streptophyta > Magnoliopsida > Poales > Poaceae > Hyparrhenia > Hyparrhenia diplandra. Next base: position 141,874 of record JADLZK010009367.1, on the reverse strand, counting down.
AAATAACATGGAATGTATATATCCTTCTGTTCCATATTAACTTGTCCCTTGATCGAGAGGTGTCTAAATACTACAGGGAGGTTTCTACATATGCATAGTCTCAGTACCGCAAATTTTTGGGTAATTTAGTACGCCATTTGATTGCTTACTAAAACTGCAGCTCCGATCGAGATCTTTGTGTATTCTTAAAACGCGTCGGCATGCAGCTGGTGTATAAATAGGTGGCTGCGATAGATTCAACTCCGCACAGAAACTACAGAGAGAGAGAGCACAAATGGAGATGTTGCAGATGACGAAGAACATCGCCTTGTTGTTGCTGCTGTTCAGCCTTTGCAACCCAGGTATATCTCGTCTTCTCCCGAGACAGCGGCTCCCTCTCTACCCCTCTCTCATGAACTCCATTTTTTTTTTGTTTGAGCGATCGAGCAGGGAACGCAGGATACTGCAGCCTTTGGGACCTCGCCGTGACGCAGACCGCGGTGGCATCGACGTCGAACGTGTACATGGTCACGGTGGAGAACCGGTGCATCTGCACGCAGGCGAACGTCAAGCTGGCGTGCGGCGGGTTCAACTCCTCCGTAGCAAAGATCGACCCGGCCGGCGTGCTCAGCGTGGACGGCGACGGCAAGCTCTGCACCCTCAACGGCGGGCGCCCTATCGGCATGGGCCCCGAGTACGCGGTCAAGTTCTCCTACGCCTCGCCGTCCGGCCAGTTCGGGTTCAAGCCCGTGTCGTCTTCCATTGCCTGCTCCTGATAATCTGATCGAGGCCGGCGGGGTCTTTTAGAAGGGAGCACTGCCATCTTCGCCTTCTTTTCAACGGCTATATAATTTTTTTCATACGATTGATGGTGAATAATTCATCAAGATTTTTCTGTCACTAGATAAGAGTGTAGTCCTATCGTCGCGAAAAAGATAAGGGTAGTGATGCTAAAGTGTTTTGACTAGTTGTGACAGCAACTGCTCTGTCCATTCGGTTCTGTTCGATCTTCATTTTTCTATGTGTGCTCCTTTTCAACCTTCAAATTTGAATAGCACTACAAATATTTACTAAGGCATGTGGTGCCCTCGCTGGAGGTCGCTCCCTATTGCGCAACGGTTGAATGCCACCAGGTTGTGCTTGTGCACAAACGATTCTCCACCGCTGATTATTTGGTGCTCTCCCCGTCGGTCCAGCGCAGCGCCCCTCCAGGGCTGACGATTATTTTCCCAACGGCGCTAGCTGTTGCTTATTCCGGCGGCTAACGCAATCAAGAGAAAAACGATAGAAAATGGGAACCAAGACTTTAAAAAAAATCGAGACGCACATATGGGACTCCTACCGATTCTAAGCATGTTGTACAAAGTCAACAATCAGACGACATTGAACGAGGGATCTACAACAATAAATAAAAAAAACATCTAAGTGGACCTCGTATGCTCCCACAGTACCACTATTAAACCATGAAAAAGGTAGAGACGTGGCCAAAAAAATATAAAAACATATTATAATCTCGAAAAAAATCGAAAAAGGAGAATACAACACGAGGAATTCCCAGGAGGTCACCCATCCTAGTACTACTCTCGCCCAAGCACGCTTAACTTTGGAGTTCTGATGGGATCCGGTGCTTTAGTGCTGGTATGATCGCATCCGACATACCTTGCCTCCTCCTTCCTCTTATCCCCGTGCCTCCGCGCCCCCTGACTTGGCCCCGACGCCCGTACGCGCCCCGACACCGTGCGGGTGCGTCCGAACGACTATGAAAATTAACGAAAACCATGAAAAAAGGTAGAGACGTGGCCAAAAATATATAAAAAAACATTATAATCTCGAAAAAAAAATCGAAAAAGGGAATGCAACACGAGGACTTCCCGTGAGGTCACCCATCCTAGTACTACTCTCGCCCAAGCACGCTTAAACTTGAGTTCCTCGATGGGATCCGGTGCTTTAGTGCCGGTATGATCGCATCCGACATACCTTGCCTCCTCCTTCCTCTTATCCCCGTGCCTCCGCCGCCTTGACTTGGCTCCTGACGCCCCAGACGCCCCCTCGACACCGTCGCGGGTGCGTCCGAATCCACTACTTAAAAATTAACGAAACCATGAAAAAGGTAGAGACGCATGGCCAAAAAATATATAAAAAAAACATATTATAATCTTGAAAAAAATAATCGAAAAAGGGAATGCAACACGAGGACTTCCCCGCCCAAGTCACCCATCCTAGTACTACTCTCGCCCAAGCACGCTTTAACTTATCGAGTTCGATGGGATCCGGTGTGCTTTAGTGCTTGGTATGATCGCATCCGAACATACCTTGCCTCCTCCTTCCTCTTATCCCCGTGCCTCCGCGCCTCGACTTGGCCCTCGACGCCGCCGTACGATCCGCCTTCCTCTTACCGTCTGGGTGCGGCCGAATCCACTACGACATAAAAATTAACGAAAACCATGAAAAAGGTAGAGACGTGGCCAAAAATATATATAAAAAACATATTATAATCTCGAAAAAAATCGAAAAGGGAATGCAACACGAGGACTTCCCCTCGAGGTCACCCATCCTAGTACTACTCGCCCAAGCACGCTTTAACTTCGGAGTTCGATGGGATCCGTGCTTTAGTGCCGGTATGATCGCATCCGACATACCTTGCCTCCTCCTTCCTCTTATCCCCGTGCCTCCGCGCCCGACTTGGCCCCTTAACGCCAGACCAGACGCCCGACACCGCGGGTGCGGCGAACGACTACTTAAAAATTAACGAAACCATGAAAAGGTAGAGACGTGGCCAAAAAATATATAAAAAAAACATATTATAATCTCGAAAAAATCGAAAAAGGGAATGCAACACGAGGACTTCCCGGAGGTCACCCATCCTAGTACTACTCTCGCCCAATGTCGGGCGTTTCGAGAAACCTGTGGGTGCCTCGGTCTGCCGCAATAAAGAATTTATAAGCCGCGGTGCCCCTCCCCTCGATGGCGTAGCGCAAGATGGACACGGACGCCATGGCGGTTTATCCCGGTTCAGGGCAACCGGGCCCTACGCCCAGCGGGGTGTGTCTCGCCGTTACCTCGGCCAAAGGTGAGCCCCGCAGAGTAGGGGTTACAGCGGCCATGGGGAGAGACGCGGGTCTCAAGCCCCACGATCGTGGTTATGGTGGTGGTGGTGTGCAGTTTTCCTCCGTGTGAATCGGAGTTGAGCGGGCTCGAATCGAATCCCCCAAATGAGGCATTACTCCCCTTTTTATAGGAGAAGGAGAGAGATAATGTTTACACCGGTGGACACCTAGGTGGCTAATTCCCGAGGCTGCACCGGTTGCATGTGCGCCGCCGGGGGTCGGCCGGCTTGGATGTCGCTGATGAAGACACGCGGCCCCGATCCGGGATGGTGGACGTGCCGCCCCTCGCGCCCCGAGGGTCTCCGTGGAGGCGCGCCCTCACAACCGCATGGCGGCAGGGCCGGTCCTGTGAGGTCGCTATTATGCGTGTCGTGCCCGAGGGTCCGCCCATCGTGGCGCTTTTGACGGTGCTCGGGAAATGCACGATGTCATTCGTTTCCGTGTCGGGTGGCGTAACATGTCACCGGGTTCGCTTTTGCGCCCCATCGACGGATTGGGAGACGATTCGAAGTTCGATTTGATCCCGCGTAATCGATGGCACCGGGCGCCGCCGCGGCGCGGCGCATTGAATGCGGCGGTTTCCCTTCCTCCGACGGAACCTCCCACGCCCGAGGGTCGGCCGACCTGTCTAGACGGGCTAGTTGGGCTGCCTCACCCGAGGATGGAGAGCTGGTCTCCCTCGGGCGAGGCGGAGTTTTTGCACCCAGGGTGGTGAGCTAGGCCCACCTGGACGGGGCGAAGATTTCTCCCCGGCCGGTGAGCCAGGCCTCGGACCTAAACGGAGATGCATGGTCGGTCCGAGCCATGGTTTGGTTGCCGTCGGCGTGGAACGCCATGGTTCGTTGTTTTGCGAGAGGTCCTTGACCTTGTCCTTCGTGAACGTAATAAGCTCTTTGCGTCGTGGTGATTCCATTTGGGCCGCTTTGTGGGCCGCCTCGTAGGCCATCTGGCCCAGGCCGATTCCGTCGTCGTGTGAGCGTCGTGGCTCCATGGCTCGGTCCATCGTCCGTCGGGCCGTCCCCTCCGTGCGGGATGATAGCGGGATAGGTTTTCGCGGGCCTTGGCAGCCGGCAGATTCTCACGCTTGGAGAATGTCTCGGGCCCAATATTTAGGTCCCCGACAAGTGGCCCGAGCCCCCGGCGAGTGAGGACTCGCCGGGGGGTTCCGCCGTTCCCGGCCGCCTTGTTGTTTCTCGGGGTGGTTTGTCTATGATGGTGCGCGGCGGCGAACCCGCTGGGTGTAGTTTCCCGAGGCCTCGAATGGAATGGCGGAATCCTTCGAGGTCTTTTTATATCTCGCCGCCGGGCAAGATTGAAACAGCTCTCTTAAATTACGCTTTTTTGTGCGGAGTCTCTGTTCATTTTTGCGTGGGCGGCCCGGCCGCGCTTATGTGCGCAAGGTCGACCTGCCTCCTCGACTTTGATCATACGCTCCTGCCGCCCTCCCGAAAGGGAGGAGGTGGGGAGACACGTCACAATGCCCCCGTAAGCGAATGTGTCGCCCCCCGGTGAGCGTTGCGCGGTGCATTTAAGCGGGTGCCCGTGCCCTTGCCGAGCAAGGGTCGGCTATGTGATCTAGATTCACCCCATGAGAACCTCGCGGACCGCTTAGCCGATCCCGGGGTTTGGGCGGACCAACCCCGAGGGCCTGTGGGCCTCCCACGGATGGGACATCTCTATAAGCAAAGCACCGCGGGCCTTAAACACGTTCAAGAAATCCAGGCCCGGGGGCCCGGGTATAGCTTGGTTGTGCATTTCCCTCGTCCCGCTCCCCGGGTTATCCTGAGGGGCGACCGAGAAACCCTCGTGGGCCCGGCCGCAACCTCGCGAACGTAGGGGTGTGTCGCCCCCGAGGCTCGTTTAGTTTCCGCCGGGGCGGAACCGCCAACGGGGCCGACTTTTTGCCCCTCGGGGTCGGGCGCTCGCCGGATAGGGGTGGCGGACGGGTTTTACCCTCGACCGGAAGACGAAGGGCGTCTAGTCGCCTCGCCCAAGGTGGCGACCGGTGCGTAGTCTGATGGGACGCGACCTTACGTCTTCTTGTCGGGGCGGAGATCGAGGGCCCCGTCAAGGTGCATTAATGCGCCCGACGGTTCCACCGCGCGGCTTGGCCGTTGGATGAGCGGTTTTGTTCCATCGTGGGCCGTCCATTCCGGGGAGTCGGTTTGGTTGCCCAAAGCCGGCGGTTTGCCTTCCCTTCCCTATAAATATGGGGTTGCAGGGCGGGCGATAGTTGCTCCTTTGCTCTTTTGCCATCGCTTTTCTTGCCTTCTTTGCTGCGCAAAGAATCGAGAGATAGAGAGATAGTGTGGGAGATTAAGGGAGAGATTCACCTTGCCTTGCGCTCGTGTGATGATCGGGGTTGCTAGCGGTTGCCACCCTTCCCTCCCTTTCATCCATGGCGCAAGTAAAAAGCGGTGACGGCGCGAGGGAGGTGCTCGATCTTTGGCCGTGGTCGAGGACGACGGGCGACGGAGGAGAAGCTCGGCGTCTCATCGATGAAGGGGCTTCTTCGTCCCCGCACCGATGAAGTGCGGCCGGAGTGGATTGCTTTCCGGATTGGATCGAGGAGGAGCCTAACCCCTCCCGATGGCTACGTGGTGAGCTTGATGGATCTTCACCGGCGCGGCCGCATATGCGGCAGCCGGTTCATTCTGGCCCGATCCTCCACTACTATGAAATCGAAGCTTCATCATCGCCCCAGAACTCGATCTCCCGGGCCGCCATCTTCATCACCCTTTGTGAGGGATTCCCGGGGATCGAGCCGCATTGGGACCTCTGGTTGTGGTTCTTCAAGGCGGACCTTACCACCGCCTCGGTTCATGCCAGGGGCCAACCACGGAGGGCGGCTGGCGTGGGAGGTCATGCGCTCAAGTCCGCTCGGGAGCGCACGAAGCTGAACCGGCTGATGGGTACATCGTCTCCAAGCTCACCTCCTCCAACAAGGGGGTGGCAAGATCGGTGGTTCTACCTCCGCAACGACGAAAACGCGCTTCCGTGTGTACAGGGCGTGTCCTCAAGCATCGCCGCGCAGGGGCGGGGTCCCCCGGGAGGATCATCATCGGTTGGAGGGCCTAAAGCGGGTCCCCGTCTGTGGCTCCGAGGGAAGGGCGTGAATGCCGCTGCCGTGGTCGCCGCTTTCCATCGGCGTCGGGTGTTGCCGTTGATGGCTCGCCCTTTGCTCATGTGCCGAGATGACCCCGAGGCCGCCGGTCTTGGTGCGTCTTGGGATGTCGGGCCTTCGCTTCCACCCGATGGGTCGGCCAAGAGGGCGAGGGATGCGTTGGGGTCCAACACCCGACACGTATCCCGAGATCCCCATGCGCCACGACCGGGGTATATCTCCCCCCGTAAGTGCTTCTTGACTTCGGTGTCCTTGCATTGCTTCGTGCATTGTCGCCATGACGGTTTCACTCTTTCTTCCCTGCGGGGTCGTGCGAACTACCGCGATTCTCCTCGTTTGTCTTAGGGCATTGGATGCCGTCAGCGGGGGCGGAACTCGTGCTCGAACAGGCTGCGACTGGCGGCGGCGTTGAAGAAGGAGGAGAAGAAGAAGAGAAACGTGGCTCGCGAGAAGCGTCGGGCCGGCCGCGGCAGGCGGGGCAGTCACGACACCTCGACCACCGAGGGGCGAGGGATCCGGAGGACCGCCCGCGTGAACTCGTCGGATGATGACATGGCGGCTCGGATAGACCGGTGCCATGGGGCTCCCGACCGAAGTCGGGCTTCGTTACGAGCCCGAGCCCGAGGGCGAGGCGTTGGGGGCTGCCGACACCCGTGCGCCCGAGGGCTCTTCCGGGCCGAGTCCTCGGGACCATTGGCGTTGGCCATGTAGGCACCTCGGCGCCACGGGGTGAGGCTCGAAGGGAGGAGTCGACGCCTCTGTCGCGGGTACCCCGGGCCGCGAAGCACGGTTCGGGGGGGGCGGCCGGCGACCCCGTCCCGATCCGGCCCGTCGCATCTTAACGCCGTGGGGGATACGGCGCGTCGAGTGCGACGCGCCGAGATCGCGACCATCCGAAGCCTCGTCGGCGCGAGGGCGATCCCTCGAGGCTTCAGTGTTTCCTTTTCGCCTTTGCAATCTTGATTTTCTTCCGGCGTATGGTTGCCTTGTTTTGGCGTGCGCTTGACTTTAGGAAACGGGGGGCGCCGTTTGCTTCGCCCCCAAGAAGGCCCTAAAGGCTAGTGCACAATCCTTTCGCCGGCGCCGCAGAGCCTGGTCGTCGATCAAGATGCCTCGCGGCTGCGTCGAGTCCTCTGTGGTGCCAGCCCCAGGAGCCCCAAGTGGGGTCGGTCCCAAACCCGACCGGGCCGAGGCCGCGCCCGAGGCGGCACAGCCCATGGTGGCGATGGTGGGTTGGCTGCCCGGTAGATGGTGATCGACACGAGGAGAGCTCGGTCGCGCCACGGGACACCCCGGCTCGGTGCGGAGCGGTGGCGCCGCCCGGGGGGGTCGCCGCCCGCCCACCCCGGGAGGCGGTCCCTTGTTCGGGAGTTCTCGCAAGAGGAGCTCTTCGGCGGCGGAGACGCGCAAAGTCTCCCGCTTGCTCCGGCGCTTGGCGACCCCGGCGCACGAGCCGTACAACCCCGACTTCCCACCGCCCCACGTGTCGGGTTCGAGGCGGCCCTTGGCGGCGTCGTCGCCGGCCATGACGAGGGCGGTGCTCGTGGTCGACTCAGGGCCCCGACTTCTGCAGGGTCCGGGTTCCCAGGCTGGGCGCGGGAGCCGAGTGGGGAGATGTATCCTACGAGCCGACTCGCCGGGCGGTCCGCCTCGACCACGGGCGAAATGCCCGGGGTCCTCGCCCCGCGGTTGTCGATGATCGTGTCCCGAGGTCTTGGAGTGGAGGACCCATGAGCGTATCCGTCGGTGGGCCGCCGGGGCCTAGCGAGGATCGGGAGACCATAACCGACCGCCTCGTGGAAGTCGACGCGGTGAGATCTTGATGGCCATCCCCGCTGCATGTCCTTTGTGCTAAGGTCTTGATGAGTAGTATTGTCGTTGCGAGACTCTCCGTCCGCTTCGAGAGAGTCCGAGCTCCTTCGGCCGAACGTCCCAAATGGAATGCCCTTGGTCAAACTCGGTGAAGTTGATCGAGGCCCGAGCGCGAGACCTCCCGCTTCTTTGCCCCGCGAGGAAAGGGAGTCCCAGCGGCGGACCACGGAGGCCGAGCGATCAAGGCCAGTCGAGTCCAAAGATGGCGGCTAACATGGCTCGATGAGCCACGCGATTTTGAGGAGGCTTGGACCCGGTCCCTTCGGGTTACGAAGGAGGCCCATGACGAGCGGGGGCCGGGTCCGGGGGGAGCGACGGCAAAGCGGAGATGTGCGACGCCTTGAACACCAGATCGGTGAGTTGGTGTCCGAGGGCGAGACCCTCGGGAAGGAGAAAGAGCGGCTTCGAAGTCGACGCCCGAGGAGCCATCTTGGGTTGGCGGTGAAGTGCCGAGGTGCGTCCTTATCCTCGGTAAGCTTTTTCGTTCTTGATTACTTCGTTTGCTAACGCCATCTTTGCCGGCGTTGCGAGGCGGAGAAGGTCCGGACCGAGGCCGTGAAGACGCCGCCACGCTTGCCTGCCCGGGGGCCGAGATAAGAGCGAAGTCATACCGGGAGGCGGAGGATGCCCTGTCGACTTCGTCGCGCTTTGGGGCGGGACAACCTAGAGGTTGGTCCCACGGCTCGCGGTCGCCCGAGCCCGCAGTGGGCGGCTATCTTCGGCCCGGAGCTCGGGCGCCTTCGAACGGCATTCGCACATGCCCTAGCGGTGGTCCGCTCCCACTTCCCGATGGAGTCCAAGACGCCGGGCGGTGTCTCGAAGGGCTTCTTCCTCGGCTCCGATGACGAGGAGGAGGTTGATCCCCGCCGGGAGGGATGCGCCGATGCCGCCAAGACCCAAAGTCTATATAACTTTGTGGATGGCGCCGTGACTCTCACCACTGTCCTCGCGTTTTGAGGACGTGGTGTGTCCCCTGTACTCCCCATAGAGTCCACCTACGAGGCGGACACGAGATGGTGGATGCCCATGTCCGAGGATGCGCCGAGGGTCCGACGCCACCCCTCGGGAGAAGCGGCCGCCGGCGGGCGTTGCTTGTGCCGGCCTTCCTCGTCGGCCGGGCCGTGAGGCACAAGTAGATGAGGCCTCCCTTGCCCCGATCATTCCTTGCATGAAAAGATTGGAGCTTGTGAGATGGATGTGTATAAACAATGGCGTCGCCTCCGAGGTCTATGGTCTTGGCGGGTGCATTCATGTTTTAAGGTTGCGTTCCCCAAATCTCCCTTTATTGTGTGGCCGGGTCGCTTGCTTTCTCCGTTCGCGAGATAGTAACCGTGGATGCCATCCGGGGCAATCCATACGGTGCCACTAGGGGCGATCCGTTTGCCTCGGTTATCTTGCTTTTTGGATTTGTGCATCGCCACCTTCGCATCTTAAACGATTAATTCGGTATCTTGAGAAAACTTTTTTTTTCCTGAAAAAAGTTTTGAAAAAGAGGGGTCCCCCGAGGGGGTCCCCATGTAGCCCCCGAGGGAGTTTTAGTCTTGTCTTGGACGAGGCTAAGACTCCCTTGAGGTTTGCACAAGAAGCACTTTTTTTTTAAAAGATGTAGATCTTTTATTGAGTGAAAAAAAACACCGATGTTTGACTTCTAGTGCGGAATTTAAGGGTAGAAGCGGCGTAGGCGTTCTATGTTCCAAGCGTTGGAGTAGACTTCGCCCTTCTCGTTCTTCAACTTGTAGGTTCGGGCCTTAATATTTCGGCGATGAAATAAGGCCCTTCCCAGGGTGGCGTGAGTTTGTGACGCCCTTTGTTGTCCTGTCTTCGCCCGAGCACGGGGTCGTTGACTTGGAACTCCCGAGGCTTCACCGCTTGGCGTGATACTTGCGAGCTTGTTGGTATCTCGGCGAGTGCGGGAGCACAACGTCTCGGGCTTCATCAACTTGGTCAATGGAGTCTTGCCTTGCCTGGCCGGTTGCCTTGCTCGCTGTAGGCTCGCAGCCTCGGGGACCCATATTCGATGTCCGTGGGCAAGATTGCCTCGGCCCCATAGACTAGAAAGAAAGGGCTGAACCCCGTGGCTCGGCTTTTAGGTCGTTCGAAGGCTCCATAGAACCGACGGTAGTTCTTGGTACCATCTTTTCCCCGTATTGGTTCAGCCGATTGAAGATCCTCGGCTTGAGCCCTTGCGGGGATCATGCCGCTTGGCACGCTCCACTTGACCGTTGGTCTTCGGGTGAGCTACGCCGAGGTATCCACTCGGATGCCATAGTCGCCGCAAAAGTCGAGGAACTTCTTCCCCACGGTTGGTTCCGTTGTGCGTGATGATGGAGTTCGGGACTCCAAAACGGGAAATGATATTCGTAAAGAATTTCACCGCTTTCCCCGTGAGGGTTCAACACGGCTCGGGCTTCGATCCATTTGGAGAACTTGTCAATGGCGACTAGGGCGTGAGTGTGTCCTCCTCGCCCCTTTTCAAGGGCTCAATCATGTCGAGTCCCCACACCGCAAATGGCCACGTAAGAGGTATGGTTTTGCGCGTGCTTGAGCCGGAGGTGCGCCCCCCGCGCGTAGAATTGGCATTCCTTGCGGTACGCGACGACTTGGTTCGCTCGCACCGCCGAGGGCCGTAGAAGCCTTGCCTCAAGACTTTACCGACTAGAGTCCTCGGGGCGCGCGTGATGACCGCATTCCCCGCGGTGGGTGTTAACGAGCAATTCTTGGCCTTCAAATGAGGGTATGCATCGCATGTATACTCCCGAGGCTCCTCTCTTGTAGAGTTCCCCTTTCTCTCAATCGGTGAAAGGACTTCGCCCTTCGGGCTAACTCGGGCGAGCCTCGGTCTTGTCCTCGGGTAGCTCTCCTCGGGTGAGGTACTCCATCGTGGTTTTCTCCGGTCGGGGGTGGGTCGGCCGCCATAGCTTCGGTGTGGCTTGCGTGTGCCGCCCTCGTGAGCCCCCCGAGGGTACTTCCGGGGTGTACTTGACCGAGGGTTTATTGAGGTCTCGGGTGAGGACGTTCGGGAACGGTAGCTCGGGTTGCTGCGACCTTGGCCGCCTTCATCCGCGGCCTCGTTGTAGCGTCTCGGCGTATGCTTGTGCTCAAGCCCATGGAACTTTTCCTCCAATTTGCGCACTTCCCAACAATACGCCTCCATCTTCGGGTCGTGGCACGCCGAGGCCTTCATGACTTGGTCGATGACCAACTGCGAATCCCCCGGTTTCCAACCGTCGGGATTCGAGTCCGTCGCGATCCGGAGACCGATTGACCAGCGCCTCGTATTCTCGCGACGTTGTTGGAGGCGAGGAAAATGCGGCCGGATGGCATACCTGCGTGTGAACCCCGAGGGGTGAGATGAAGAGCAAACCGGCCCCGCGCTGCCTTCATCATGGATCCATCGAAATACATGGTCCAGCCTTTCGGCCGGATGGGTCGCGGGGGGTGCGTATCGGTCCATTCGGCCACAAAGTCGGCTAGGACACGGGATTTGATCGCCTTCTGAGGCGAGGAATGATATAGTTTCGCCCATGAGCTCCACGCCCACCCGCCACTCTTCCCGTGGCCTCTCGGTTTTGGAGGATCTCCCGAGGGGGAACGAGGATACCACGCAAACGGGTGCGCGAGGAAGTAGTGGCGAAGTTTCCTTCGTGTCGGCGACGATGGCGCATAATAGCTTCACGCATCTGCGAATACCTCGCCTTGGTGTCGGAAAGCACTTCACCGATGAAGTAAACAGGGCGTTGTCCGGGCAACGTGTGCCCCTCTTCCCGACGCTCCACTATGACCACCGCTGACCACCACGGGTAGTGGCGGTGGCGTATAAGAGCGGGGTTTCTCCCGGATTTGGCGGTACCCGGGACCGGTGGGTTTGTCGGGAGCTCCTTGAGGTTGCCGAGGGGCCTCTTCACCTTGGGGGTCCGTGCAAAGCGCTCGGACTTGCGAAGGAGTCGGTGAGGGGCGGCCCCCTTCTCCCCGAGGCGTGAGATGAACCCGCTTAATGAAGCCAGCAGCCCATGACCTTCTCAGACTCCCTTGAGATCTTGGATCGGACCCATCTTGGTGATCGCGTCAACCTTGATTGGGTTTGCTTCGATGCCTCGTTGAGAGACGATAAAACCCGGCCCGGCATCCCTCGGGGACCCCGAATACGCATTTTTTGGGTTGAGTTTGACTCCCTTCTTGTTTAGGCACTTTCGAAGGTTTCCCGAGGTCACCCACAAGGTCCGACGTTTTTTTTGGATTTGACCACTATGTCGTCGACGTAGGCCTCCACGATCCTTCCAATGAGTTCCCGAAGAAGATTTGCATGCACCGCCGGTATGTTGCCCCCAGCGTTCCTCAGCCCGGCGGGCATGGTGAGGTAGCAATACATCCCGAAGGGTGTTATGAACGAGGTCGCGAAATGGTCGGACTCTTTCATTTTGATCCGGTGATAACCGAATACTGGCGTCAAGAAAGGACAACGTTTCACATCCCGCAAAGGGAGTCGACAATTTGGTCGATTCGAGGCAAAGTAAAGGGAACTTTCGGACATGCTTTGTTGAGACTAGTGTAGTCCACACATCCGCCATTTCCGTTCTTTTTCTCTACTAATACAGATTAGCTAACCACTCGGGTGGAATACTTCTTTATGAATCCGGCCTCCGGTGAGCTTGTGGATCTCCTCGCCGATGATCTTCCGCTTGGCGTCATCAAAATGGCGCAAGCGCCGCATGACCGGCTTTGAGCCCGGGATGTCTAGGAGTGCTCTCGCGACATCCCCCGGTATGCCCGGCATGTCCGAGGGTCCCCACGCAAACGTCTTGGCATTCGCGCTGAGGAAGTCGATGAGCACGGCTTCCTATTTCGGATCCAGTCCGAGCCGATGGTCGCAGCCTTCTCCTTCGGGTTCTTAGGATCGAGTGGGATCTTCTTGGTGCCCGAGGAGGGCTCGAAGCTCCCAAATACGGCGCTTGGCCTCATGCTCGATCGTGATTTCGTCAAAGCTTCTCTTCGCATCGGCGATGAGTGCCTCGGCAATGGCGAGTGCCTCGGCATACCCACGCCTCCACGCCGCACTCGTATGCATGATGGTGCGAGGGGCCGGGCCGTGATGACACCCTTCGCCCCGGCATCTTGAGTTTGAGGTACGTGTAGTTCGGGACAGCCATGAACTTGGCGTAGCGAGGACCGCCGAGAGTGCGTGGGTAGGTACCGCTGACCCCAAGGATCTCGAATGTGAGAGTCTCTTGCCCGAAGTTCGAGGGGTCACCGGCAAACCGGTAAGTCGATCTCGCCTCGAGGGGCTTTAGCCGCTTGCCGGGGACGACGCCATTGAATGCCGGCCCTCCGAGGCGGATCTTGGACTTGTCTACCCCGAGGAGGTCGAGGGTTTCTTCGTAGATGAGGTTGAGGTCTCCCTCCCTCCGTCCATAAGGACTTTGGTGAGCCGAGTGTTGGCAATGATGGGATCCACCACCGTGGATAAGCCCCCCGGTTCGGGATGTGTCGGGGTGATCCGACCGGTCGAAGGTGATGGCTTGGTCCGACCACTTGCGCAGCCTTCGGGGTTGCGCCTCCGGGCATAGACCTCTCGACGCTCCTTTTTGCCGCCGCACGGACATGTTGCTTTGGTCGCCGCGAAGATTATGAAGCGGTTATTCACCTTCGAACTCCTGCGTTGCCTTGGCGCCACCCCTCGGGAGCCTCTTCCTCTTCACCGGCGATGGCCTTGAGCTTGGCGAAATGTTGGCGTACCCTCTTGCACTCCCCGAGGGTATGCTTGACCGGGTAGCTATGGTTCGGCATGGCTTCTTGAGCATGTCATCGAAGGTTTTGTATGGGGTCGGGGCCCCTTGCGATCGACCGCGGCCACCATGTCTTCATCGTCCACTTGGGCGGCGTGGCCCTTGCCCTTGCGGCTCTTATCTTTCTTCTTTTTTCTTCTTGCCTCCCGAGGTTGCGATCCTTCGGGCTCCTCTTCCTTGCGCTTTCCCTTGCCGAGCCCCGATTGAACAGAGCCCCGACAACCCTCCTCACCGTCGGCGAACTTGGTGGCGATCTCCATCGCCGTTTGCCTCGGTGGGAGTCCTACGCGCCCCAGCCTTCTTCACGAGGGTCTCGGCAAGTGGTGCCGCCAAGAAGGCCCCGATGACGTCCGAATCCGTCACATTAGGGAGCTCGGTCCGCCGCTTGGAGAAGCGCCGGATGTAGTCGCCGCAGGATTCGCCGGATTTTTGTCGGCGGAGTTTAGAGGTCCCACGAGTTACCCGGCGTAGTACGCGTGCCCCGGAAGTTGCCGCGGAAGGTTCTCACCAAGTCCACCTTGATATGAGGTTGGGTGGAAGGTGTTCCACCAAGCTCGCGCGACTCGGAGAGGTACAGGGGCAAATTTCGATTATCACTTTGTCATCGTGTGTCCTCGCTGAACCGGCATGCCGGTAGATGATCGTCGCCCATACATACTGGACGAGTCTCTCCCGTGTACTTCTCGAGATGGCTCGGGGCCTGAAACGCCAGGAGTGGTGCCCTCCCGATGTCCCCGGTGAAGGCCCGAGGCCCGGCGGATCGGGAGTACCCTCGGTCTTCTCGACCCGCCCGCGCCTCGTCCCGCTTGTCGCCCTCGAGGCGAGCCACCTTCGTGGCGAGCCCGCCGGCCGCTCGATCTCGTCCCCCGAGGTCGGGGCGCCCTCGGTTGCGTCGCGGTGCGGTCTTCTATGCGTTCCCGGGGCGGGCGGTTGCAACGGTTGTCGTCGGCGCTCCCCGGCCGGCCTTGCCGGCTCGGCTCGATCCGGTGGACGGAGATTCCCGCCGACTCGCCCGATTCCTCTCCCCGCCGCCGTGACGTCACGCGGCCCGATCCCGGAAGCCGGAACTCTCCACTGTTGCACCCGCCGCCTTGTCAAGGAGTTGACGGAGGCCTTCCCGTATGCGCCCTACCCTCGGTAGTGGAGGGCTCGGGCATTTCTCGCACCCGGCATGGCGGCCGCCGCCACGCTGAGGCCGGCTGGTGAACGGGGGCCGCTATCTTGCCATTGGAGGCACCCCGCCGGTCCGCCACGCCCGCCGCCATTGTGAGCTTGAGGTGCCCCCCGGGCTGCTCGCTGAGCCCGCCTCGCCGGATGTTCTCGCTCCGCCGGGAGTCCGCAGATTCCCCGCCG
Organism: Hyparrhenia diplandra; assembly: GCA_015847255.1. NCBI lineage: Eukaryota > Viridiplantae > Streptophyta > Magnoliopsida > Poales > Poaceae > Hyparrhenia > Hyparrhenia diplandra. Next base: position 126,656 of record JADLZK010009367.1, on the reverse strand, counting down.
GATTCGTTCCCGCAGATCCCTTAGCCGGGCGTTTTGGTCGGGCAGCGCCGGGCGCCGCTGGCCGGACAGGGCGGGCTGCCGCGCCGGAGGCCGCGCCCGTCGTGGCGGTACGCCCGCCTCATCTTCGCCGGAGACGCCGGTGAGGCGGCCATCTTGCTCCCGGATCTCTATATTGAAGCATTCCCCGCGTGGGGTCATAATAATCGTCCCTCATCGCCGGTTCCGGGTGCCGAACGCCCGGAGAAAGTCCCCCCGCTTTCTCCGGACGGTAGTGTGATTCCGCCCGTTCTCGACTCGCCCCCCATCGTGTCCGGACGACGAGGCGATGGGGTCGCGCGTCGGCATCCCTTCGGAGGATGCGCTCTTCCGCGTGATTGTCCGTGGGATTTGCGTTCCCGTGGGACGACGGAGGTCAGCCCGTGCTCTCCTCGCGGCGGCCGGACTGAAGTCTCCCGTCGGGCGAGGAATTACGGGTACTCCTTCCAAGATCACCGTGCGGACGCTCGTTCTCCCGATGATTAGGTTTCGGGAACTACCGCGGCCGCGCATCGGTAAGGATCTTCCCGACGCCCTAGGGTTCCCGGGAGCCCTTCGCGAGTCGGGCACCGGGGTGTGTTGTCGGATTCGAATCCGTTGCTTGATGCGCCTTGCGCTGCTGGTGGGTCCGCCTTGCTCGTCCTTTGCGCGCGTCGTGATGATGGGCATGCGTTGCGATAACGCCGCCTCCTTCTCCGTCGTCATGTCGGGCAAGAGGATCATCTCGTAGTTGTGGCCGGCGCCACGAACTCCGGCCCTCCCGAAGAACAGCAGTGTTCAGGCGGGAGCTCGTGGGTCCGGCGAGCAGGGGTGGAAACGAAGGTGGAAACGCCATGGGAGGCGACGGGGATGCGGGGTTGCACACGGCGCCCCTACCGCGCCAGCTGCGGCCGGGCGTTCCGAGAACCGTGGTGCCTCGGTGCCCGGCAATAAAGAATTTATGGGCCGTGTGCCCCTCCTCCTCTGGCGTAGCGCAAAGATGGACACGCACACGGCGACTTTATCCCGGTTCAGCCAACGGGGTCCTACGCCCAAATGGGTGGTGTCCCGCGTCGTGTTATCTCGCGCCAAAGGTGAGCTTGTAGTAGGGGGTTACAAGCGGTGAGGGAGAGAGACGCGGGTCTCAAGCCCCACGATCGTGATTATGGTGGTGGTGGTGTGCAGCCTCCTACGTGTGAACCGGAGTTGAGCGGGCTCGAATCGAATCGAATCCTCCCTAATGAGGCATTACTCCCCTTTTATAGGAGAAGGAGAGAGATAATGTTTACACCGGTGGACACCTAGGTGGCTAATTCCCGAGGCCGCACCAGTTGCATGTGCGCCGCCGAGGGGTCGGCCGGCTTGGATGTCGCTGATGAAGACACGCGTCCCCGATCCGATGGTGGACGTGCCGTCCTGGCGCGCCCCCGGGGGTCCCGTGAGGCGCCCCTCACAATCCGCATGGCGAGGGCCGGTCCTGCAGGTCGCCGGTTATATCGTGTCGTGCCCGAGGGTCCGCCCATCGTGGCGCTTTTGACGGTGCTCGGGAAATGCACAAGCTGTTATTCTGGTTTCGATCGTGCCGGGTGGCGTAACATGTCATCTGGTTCGGCTTTTGCGTCCCATCATCGGATTGGGGAGACGATTCGCGCACTCGATTTGATCAAGGCGAATCGATGGCACCGGCGCCTCGCTGTCTGCGACCGCATTGAATGCGGCGGTTTCCCCTCCTCCGACGGAACCTCCCACGCCCGAGGGTCGGGCGACCCTAGACGGGCTGGTTAAGTGCCTCACCCGAGGGATGGAGAGCTGGTCTCCCTCGGGAGGCGTGAGTTTTTGCGCCCGAGGGTGGTGAGCTAGCCACCTGACGGCGGAGATTTCTCCCTGGTCAGGTGAGCTAGGCCGACCTCGGACGAAACGGAGATGCGTCGGTCCGAGCCATGGTTTTGGGCCGGCGACGGAACGTCATGGTTCGTTGTTTTTGCGCAGGTCCTTGACCTTGTCCTTCGTGAGCGTACAAGCTCTTTGCGTCGTGGTGATTCCATTTGGGCCGCTTTGTGGGCCGCTCAGAGGGCCATCCGTAGGCCGATTCCGCCGTCGTGTGAGCGCCGTGGCTCCATGGCTCGGTCCATCGTCCGTCGGGCCGCCCTCCGCAAGGATGATAGCGGGATAGGTTTTACCGGACCTTTGGCAGCCGGCAGATTCTCACAGTTTGGAGAATGTCTCGGGGCCCAATATTTAGATCTCCGACAAGTATCATTGGAAAGATCTTTTGATCTAATTTTTTTAACAAATTTATTTGGAGATTTAAATCTTCTACGATTTTTTCTACAAATCGAAATCAAACTTGTGGCACGAAACCCAAAACGCCGTTTATTTTGGGACGGAGGGAGTACGGCTTAGGCTGCTTCAGGTTCAGGTTCAGGTTGAAGCTCCGATCGAGTGCTTCAGAAATGACTGCAGATAATGACCCAGATAAAATGGTATCTTCTGAACAAAAAAATCATACCACCGATGAAACCACATACCGGGGCCGGTTGGATCACATGCTGCTAACAGTTACTACGGGCTAAAAATAGCTAAGATTCTGTTTAGATCCTCAGCTGATGATGAAGACCATTCATGTTTTTTCCCCTAAAATTTCAAGAGCATTTTCTGTTAATTTAAGTCTTTTCCCTAAAATGTTGTTTAGGTTTGCATTCCCTTGGGCCCTAAAAGCCAGCACGGCCCACCACCACACACACACACACACCAGAGTCCAAAGGCCCCTCTGCCCACTGCCAGTGCGGCGGCACAGCTTTCACCACAAGCCATCGGCCGCCGGTCGCCGCCCGCGGAGATGGAGCTTCTGTGTCCCGGTGCCAAGAGGAGGAGAGATCTGAGGCCCTCGCAGCCGGTGAGCCCTCGCCGCGGGCAATGGAAGACACGGAGGTGACAACCCACAGCAAAGAACCGCCACCGCCGCCGCCGCCTCCTGATGCTGGTGGTGGTGGGTGCTGCGGCGACGTTGACCGCATCAGCGGCCTCCCCGACGACGCCATCCTCGGTGAGATAGTTTCTCTTCTCTCCACCAAGGAAGCCGGCCGCACACAAATCCTGGCCTCCCGGTGGCGCCACGTCTGGCTCGCTTCTCCTCTCGTCCTCGACGACACAGACCTCTTGCAGCTGAAGGCCATCGACAGGGAGACGTTGACCGCCGCCTACAAGGCCCTCGCCATCACGGTCTCCCCACATCCTCTCCGCCCACCCGGGCCCCGTCCGCCGCTTCTGCATCCCGTCGCTCTATCTCCACCAACGTCCCGCCACCGTGGACGCCTGGCTCAGCTCCCCGGCGCTTGACAACCTCCAGGACCTTGAGTTCACGGATAGGATTTGGTGGTATATTCGACCGTATCGGTTGGAACCCCCACCTGCCTCTGCTTTCCGGTTCTCCGCTACCCTCCGAGTTGCTGCCTTCAACAAATGCGAGCTCCCAGATAGCTCAGTGGAAGGGATTCACTTTCCCTACCTCAAGCAGCTCGGCCTTGAACATCTCAGCATTTCTGAGGGCTCACTGCATTCCATCATTGCTAGTTGCCCTGCCCTGGAGTGCCTGCTGCTTAAAGACATCTTTGGGGTTGGCTTCCTCCGGATTAGTTCCAATAGCCTCAGAAGCATTGGTGTTGGTGCTGATCGTCGTAGGGACAATCTCCAGATCTTACAGGAAGTCATAATTGTCGATGCCCCTTGTCTCCAAAGAGTACTCTATCTTGGCTACCCAATGAATTTAACTGTTATCTCTGCACTTAAACTGGAGACCTTAGGCTGTCTTGATGAAGAATCGTCCACATTTGGTCATCGTCCCAGACTTCCCAGACTTGTGTTTGGCGCCACATTTATTCAGGTAGTCATGTCATTCAATTTTCTTCCCATGAAAAGGATGCAGAGTCTTGTTTTTGTGTTACAGAAGTTTTCATATCGTTTGCATTTGCACATGGCTTGATGTTTTGTTCGATGCTTGATTCAGGGATTAAAACTTGTAAGATTGGCAGCGACAGTGAACAATGTCAAGACTCTTGCTGTCGCATCATATCATATTAATCTCGATATGGTCATTGAGTTGATGAAATGTTTTCCATGTCTGGAGAATCTGTACATAAAGGTGATACTTCTTCAGTTACATTTTTCTGGACCATATATTCTTTTATTGACTTGGTGGCAATCCTTGTACCAATGTGGTTTGTGTTTCCCATTTTGATCTGTTTTTGTTCTCCAGTCTTGTTTTTCAGGGCAATCGAATCGGCAGCGTCAAGTACCCAGTATTTCAAGAGACCTAAATCGGTGGCGTCATAAACACAGGGATTTCATTAAAAGCTCTGATATACAACTAAAGAAAATAGTGATGACATATCGAGGCACCAGATCACAAATCAACTTTGCCTCATTCTTTCTACTGAATGCAAGAGAGTTAGAGTTAATGAGGCTCGACGTTGAAGCCAGTGATTACAATGACGCATTTTTTGCAGAACAATATGGGATGCTTCATATGGAGAAAAGGGCCTCGAGAGGTGCACGGTTACATTTTTCAAACAAAATATGTACCCATCGTACGCATGTTACTCATGTCCGTGATTTGTCTGTGGCAGACCCCTTCGAATGTAGATGGTAGAATTGGTCTAGGTCTTTTGCCTTGGTTTGGGCGCTCTCATTTTGTATTTGTCGGAACAACCATTTCTCATGATTGTAGTGTTTTGAATATCTATTACCTGGAACTTGGGATATTTGAACAAAATATGCCCATTCTTAGTTTATGGTATATGTGATAAACTAACTGTAGTAGAAATAGGCCATGTGCTATTGTGAAAGATTGCTGAATTAGACATTTTTATTTCAAATTCTGAATATCAGGAATCTCCTTAGTAGATTTATGATATCTTCATTTGGTACTTACTACATATTAGTCCTGTAACTTCTAACTCAAGGAAGCAGTGCTGTACGTAGTTAATTATCTCATGCGTCTTAGTTACAAAATCACATAGATGTTTCTTATGGTTTCAGGGAGAAACCCCGTATCCTTAGCATTGCTATCAAGAGCAAAAATTCAGGTTCACAAACATTTTACGTCAGTCGTCAGACACCTAATATCTTTTTTTCCCGGTACATAGTATCTGAGACAGAGCATAAGCATGGCTCAAACTACCACCTCCAATGCCCACAGTCCACGGAGGTCCCAGGAGTTATATTAGTGAACTGGACTCCACAAAAAATTGGTCCAGAAAAGAACTATATGAGCACAGTTACCAATTTGCAGATCCGCTGCTCAGCTGTAAACTCCAGATCTTTAGTTCAAGGTCTTTCTGGGCATCAAGCATGTCTTCCATCAAGCTACCTTCCCCGATTAGATGCTCCTTTTGTGTTCACAATGAAAATCCGCATTGTTTTCCCTCGCAAAAAAAAAAAAGCATTGTTGTAAAAAAAAAAAAATGAAAATCCACCGAAGCACCTCCCGCCTCGCGGAGTCCTAGCAAGGGGCTCTAGTATGCCGAAAGGTGGGCCTAGTGGCCTGCCAACAGCCCAACAAATCTCGCATCTGGTTCCTCCGCTCCCTTGTCTTTTCTCCCACCTCCGGTTGCTGACCGCTCCACATTTTGCTCTCCACCGCAAACAGCAGAGTAAAAACAGAATCCCAGATCCACCCCTCCCCATCTCCATCCGCGACCAATCGGCCATGGCGTCCGCCTCCGCCGACGCCAGCACCTGCCCGTGGGACGCCCTCCCGTTGCACCTCCAGGAGCGCATCCTCTCTCTGCTCCCTATCACCGAACTACTTCCCGTCGCCGCCGTGTCCCGGGCGCTGCGCGGCCTCCTGCGATCCCCGGCGTTCCACGCCCTCCTCTCCCCGCACCGCCTCGACGCCTTCTTCCTCCTTTCCCCACGGCTCGCCGTCCACCCGCTGTCCCGGCGCGTCCTCACTTTGCCCGCGCTCGCCGCGCTCTCCCCACCTTCCTACCCGCTCGTCTCCTCCTCGTCCCCATCACTCCTTATCACCTGCGCCTCACTCCAGTTCCTCCCGGCGATCCCTGACGGAGCCTACCTCCTCGCCGTTATCGTCCCGTCGCGCCGCTCCTCCCCCTCCTGCACCCTCGTGGCCGTCACCACCGCCGCAGCCGTGCGTTCTTACACCCTGGACACCGGCGATCCCACCCGGCGGTGGGTGTCTAGAGGCGATCTCCCGCTGTCCCTCACGATCCTGGGAAACGCCGCGGTCGCCGGTGACCGCGGCAAGCTCTTCGTCCTCGGCCGTGGCCCCGACGCACTCTTGGTTTTTGATCTCGTGACGGGGACATGGGAGGTGCCGCCTGTTGTGATGCCACAAGGTCTCACTACGGCGCACCTGTTTGTTTTTGATGGGAGCCTGTTCTTAGTAGGTGGGATTGAGAGCTTTGGAGAGGTGGAGCGGGTGGCGGTCTGGCGGCTGGATGACAATAAGGAGAAGGAGGTGTGGTGGAGGGAGGTGAGCGAGATGCCGACCGAGGTTTTCGATGAGTTGCTGGCTGGTAGGTTTGGCAGTTTCTGGCATTTTCAGGCTGCAGACAGATTGGGGATTGTTTGCTTGTACAATGCCGTGGATGGGAGGCTGGTAATGTTTGATGCGGCTGATGGCGCGTGGACAGTGCTGCCACGATTGTCTGGTTTGGATGCAGACGAGACCCTCAGGTGGTTTGGACATGTCTTGGAGCCAGGAGTTGAAATCTTGACGGGACTACGTTGGTGAGGCTTTGTTCTTAACTTGTATCTCAGTCTAGTCCTGGCAGGTTCAGGTTTATGCTTCTTGAGTCTGTGTAAAAATAATAAGTAGGATAGCTAAATTTTTTCTCGAAAAACATGTGTATATTGATATCATTTATTGTCATTTGCTGTTTATAATTCTCTGCCGTAAAAGCTGATTCTGATAACATGTGGAATTTTGTAGACATCCCAATGGAGATCTCATTTTAACATCATTAAACTTCGCAAAGCTGAAGTTAATAAAAGAGGTGTATGCAAATCCCTGGCAATTGCCAATGCATAGAGCTCCTGAAGGTCCTTTTACTCAGCTCATCATCGTGTTCAGAAGCACAAGCTGCATTAATGTGTAACTTCTTCACAGAGCAAAATTCTTACCATTCTTTCCTTTTGAGAGAGTCTTCATGGTTAGAATGTGTAGCTTATCTATCGATATATCATATCTCTCTCTTTTTTTATTTCTTCATTCACTATGCTGTACCCAGCTTTGATGTGTACTAGCTCCCCATGTTGGGATGTATATATGAAAACTCAAATGTATTGATAAAACCATGTTGAATTTATTGTCTTACATGCAATGTTCAGCTTGTTAGCTGATAAAACAAGATTGTCCTGCTCCTGTTTCTTCAACTTCATGCAGTGAGAACTATTTGTACATATAGGTATTAGTTTCGTAGTAATAAACATAATATATATCTGATATGTGGTCCTATCACAAACCACCATTACGAAATTAGCTTCATATAATTTATATGCACTAATCTAAGCTTGCCTATGATGGATGTCGATGTTAGCTTCCTATTATGTTGATGGCTGGAGCTATCTTAAGCCAAAGTATAAGGGCTGTAAATGGAACAAAACATGTAATCCTTTCTGGAAAATTCTTCTTTGATGCTTTTCATTAACCCTTGCCATTTAGTTCAGGGAAAAAGGCTTCTGAATTTTTGAAATGGCTTTTAGGGCAACAAAAATGTTCTGGGCAGTACAGTTTATTTGAATGCAGATCTACAATGCGTGAAATTGTCCACCTGTTTTCTCTAGTATTATCAGGAGAGCTTCTCATTTCACCTTCCTTGCCAAGTGAAAGAGGTGGGGAGGCCGATGAGCCTAGCAACTTCAGTACTTCCATTGAAGATATGAGCACAAAGGCAAGGCTGTGTACATCAAAATCAGTAACACTAAGGCTAGTCTCATTTGGGGTTTCATGTCCTAGTTTCCAAGACGCCTATATGTTGGAAACATTGTAGACATTTCATCTGAAACTCATTTTACTCCTATGGAACTTTGGTCATCATTCTCTTCATTAATATTGTGCCATGTCAGCATATTTGCTAAGTTGGTAGCTTATTCAATGCCCTTGAAACTCTCATGAATACCACTGAGCCTGGCCTAAGAAACACAAACCTTTGACCAAGATAGATAGTGACCTCTGCTACCGTTAAGGGAAAGGTTTCCTGGTATCCAAGTGGCTTTGAATAAAGAGGATTCAAACAAGCAATCTCATAAAAGTGTTACATCATAAAGAATGTCTTATGTTTACTTTAACTAGGGAAATGGGCAGCAAAGATGTTCATTCCCAGGTATAAAGCTGTGACATGTTATCAGATTTGTATGATATGAGTTTTTGTCGCTGTTTATTGTCTCCATCTCATTTGGAGAATTCTTATAGCTAATGGCTTTGGGACACTATGAAAATATATTCTGAAAAGCTACCATCATTTTCTTGTGTAATAGAAACGAATCATCCATTCTTTCTTCTGACAAGTTCAGAAATGCATTTTGTATTATTCATCAAACTGGTGAACAAAGGACTAAAGTAGTCAATTGAGGGAAGTATCAGAGGCACTGCATCCACTAGTAGGTACCCTTTTCTTCTTATAAGAATAAAACATTCTGTAGATTTTGTAGAATTTGTTGCATAAAGCTACCTTTCTTTTTTTTTTTTTTCGTTTTGCTAAGAATTCATTTTTCTTTTATTTTATCCCCTACAGGCATGAGGCATGCAGTCTATCAATTTGGTTATTGATACGCTCGTGAGATTTCAGCTGACCATTAAGGTAGAGATGTGGATATGTATATAGTAGATTGGTGTGTCTATTTTCTGTTGTTCTCTCTCTCTCTCTCTCTCTCTCTCTCCTTTTTTTTTTTTTTTTTGCTTAGTCTTGTTCTCCATAAATTTCAAGACAGATCTTGTTACTGACATTCTCTTTCTTTATGTATTGAGTATAATCTACACTAGCACACTACAATTTTCATTTTCATTGTTACATATAACATATGTACCGCCTCCCATTCATAATACTTGTTTTAGAGTTGGGCACAATAACTAAGATGGTAGATAAATTGCACATCTGACCCTCAATTAGTTTTCTCTAAAGTGTGCTTGTGGGGAAAAGTTATTTAATCGTGCATTTAACAAGGGCAAAACCATAAAAAAATTGCCTAGAAGTTGTAGAACATCAAGTATTTTCATTATTTTCACCACATTAATTAATACATAGGAGCCTGAATTTGATCAATGGCTTCACAGTTTAATGCATATAATGGTGTACAGATTATTTACACATTTCATAAACCAAAGTATCATACAACTAGACTTGCTGAATGCAGGCATCGTAGCTGCTTGCAAGCTCTGGCTTTTGAAATACCATCGACTGGGGACATCACAAATATCAAAAAGAGAGGCATGCAATGCCTATTAGTAATTTGCAGGGAACTGCAAAAGATCTTGGCAAAGGGGCACACTGTAACAGTTCTTACTGTGCAAAGGATGGCAAGCTCTCATTTACATAGTCAAAGGTGCTGGAGTCTGGAGATGATCAAAGTTCATCTTGTCACCAGGGAAGTGGTTGTTGTCATGTTGCGAAAGCCATATTTACCATCCAATATTACCATCGATAAATGGTGATGGCAGCGTGAATAGCACTGTCTATGAGGGAATAGGTCATCGAATTATTGGATATGTCATGCAATATCCAGGAATTCTTGAGGTTTGTTTTTTTTTTTATTTAGCCCCGCTTATTTTGTAATGTGAAATTTTCCAATGTTTATATATGCAATTGGATCTATGAGTTCTTGGGTTGGTTGTATTATGTTACATGAAGGTATGCTTTGTTTTTTTACATTCAAAATAACCACTCTTCTAGAAAGATTTTATTTTGAACACAGTCTTCAACTCTTCTAGAAAGATTCTTTTATAAGTGTCATGATTCTATACTTCAGGCACAAATATGAAAGTTCACTAATAGATCTAAGATTGTATAGCGTTCAGTCCTTCACAGGTATTGAAATTCCCCCTTGTGCGTTTTATGGTTTTAATGCGTGCTGTTTTCGTGTGGCCGTGCTTGTTTTATGCGTATTAGGGTATGCTTTTTTTTTTCTCTCCATTTTGTAGTGCTCCTCATGTGTTGTCTAACTCATGGTTGTTTTTCTGAATGTTATTTACTGAAATAAGTTTCCATTACAATATGGACTTACAATTATACAATATTATCGCTTTGATTGTGTGCTCTGCTTTTTGTGTATCAGGAGGACGTTATCCACAGGATGGATGTACTGAACCCACAGGTATATTTACTAGTAGATGATAATATTTCTACTTGTATATTTGATGTTTAAATGTCAATGTGTTTTAAATATTACTTTTACATGTTTTTCCCATATATGTTTATGCAGACATGCGGGACCTACCTGGGAAAGCTTACAATCAATAAACAACTATAAATTCGGGTGTTTGATGAACCCGTGCCTACTGCTCCGAGCATACTGCGAAGTCTTTTGAAGCAAGGTCATTCTGCAGAAGCTTCAACGAGTGGAAGGCGATTCTTTTCTAGTCCAATGAGTACCTTCCTGCTGTAACCGTGTAGGACGATGTGGCTGTAACCATGTAGGACGATGTGGATGGCGATGGTCGTTCTGTATGTGTCTCGACAGGCTAAATGATGAACTTTCTTTGGGAAGGGGACGAGAAAGCCCACGGTGGGCAGACAACGGTCTTTTAGGTGGACGACCGCGAGCATCCCGCTGTCTCGTTTAATTTTAATTCACTGTTGATTCATCACCCAGTAATTTCTGACCAACGTCAAGTTGAAAACAGGCCTGCCTACATATACATGCAAGTTGGCATGGACAGACACCATGCGGTTTCAGCATAGGTACTGTTCAAGTTGAACGGTGCCGCTGCTATAGAAGCCGCGGGACCAAAAGTTTCTGCGTACTCCTACATCGTTATCCAATCCAATCATATGCTTAGGCCGTAGCACCACGGCACCAACGAAGATGCGTACACGCCGTACAGTGGCCGAGCTCTAGACGCCCACGCCCTTGCCGGATAGATAGAGCAGCAGAATGGACACGCACACCGTGCAGCAGAGGAAGGAAAAGGCCACGCTAGAGAGCGCCAGTTTGAGGGGCACCAATGTGGCCCAGTAAGTAGTAAACGGGGCGTTCGGCCCAACTACAAGTTCCGGCCTAGAATGGACCCAGTCACATCAAAGATGTTGCGTTCCGTGGTTTCTGCAGTCCGTGAGCCGGAGGTGCTTTCGTGCACGGATGAGGATTGGATTAATGTAACCAAAACATCTGGTTTCCGCCATTTCTCGATACGTTGTTGGATTTCTTCAGCATCTGATACTCTGTCACTACCCGGGTGCTCAGAAGTCGGGACCCGAGAGATCCAAGAATTCCTACCGAAAAAGAGGCTTTATCCCTGCGTCGGGTCGCCTGTCACGTCCGCCCGCGGGCCAAAAGCCGCGTCGCTGCGTAGTCGTGATACTTCTCGTGTGCACCGTTCCAACCTCGCTGACTCCACAGTGGCTCCGGCCAGATTTGGTGTTTCACCTCACGGATCGGACTTGCATGGCGGCGCACCTCTGCTCTGCACGAGAAATTTTGCGTTCCAGATCGAATCAGCCGGCCAGTCCTGTACCCTACACCCGGATCAGGTCCAATTCCATGTCCATGGCACGACATCACCGGACACACGGTGGGGCGTCCCGGATCAAGTTGAGCGCATCACTGTGACACTGGGCCAGCCGAGCGAGCCCTAGAGGATCACGCGGATATTTTCGTGACAGGACACCGGCGCAACACAACTGGCCGGCCCGTACGTGTGCGTCACGCCTCAAGACTGCTCTGGAAAAAATATTTTCACATTGGACAGTGACTCGGCGCCGGACTGATTGATGGGTCAGAGCGAGTGTACGGTACATGAACCGCGCGTCCGGTGGTCTAGTCTAGCCGGTCCCGGCCCCGGCCCCGGCCGGCTGGTCGCGATCCGTGCTTGCCCCGTCGGCGGCGTACGGGCACCATGTGCGTCGGATTCGGACCCAGCCGTTGTTGCTTTGCTTGGTACGTTCATCGTCGAGCGCACTTATTCGCTCGGAATCTCCATCGATAAGCGTCAATGCTATGGGTGGTTCTTTGTCCAATCGACAAGAAGGTTATGTTCCTGGAGTTCTCGGAAAGAATCAAGAAGGAGGCGGAAGAGTGCTATGGCTACCAATAACTACAAATGCAGACTGAATATTCAAAGAGCTACAGGACTCTCAAGCATCGAGGACCTGATGGAGGATGTCCTTTCAGGAGAAGGAAAACCAGAGGAGACAAGCTGGTATTCAGCAGAAGCATCAATGATGTGAAGCAAGTCGTGTTTCTACCTGCTGTTGTTAAAGCAAGCCTATCATTGTTGTTTGCGTATACACTTGTAGCTCTTAGTAGTTTTAAAGTATTGGTGTCGAGTTTACTTTCCAGTGTGATCTGGCTAGATCAGTTGACGTTGGTGAGGCGCTGAACTGATGTAAACGATGGTCTTTTGGTTTTAATTGAAAGGCCGGCCGGGGCAATGGCCCTTAAACTAAAAAACAAAAGCGTCAATGCACGCACAATAGTCCCATACTATAGCCGGAAGCTACAAGCACTTACGATCATCCGTGTATATATGTTGTCGAGTCAATAACCTTATTCGACCGGATAGCAGTGCCACATCACACAGCATGAGCCATAGATAATGCAGCATCGTCCAGCTAGGCTGCGCAGTGTTGCTGTACTCTACGGAGTACGATGGAGCAGTACATCGTGGGTACAAATGCACGTGTATCTGTTCCTCGGTACTTAGAGCAACTCCAACCCACCCCTTACTTGAGCCCTCACCCTAAATTCTAGGGGCTTTGACAAAAACCCAACTCCAATGGAACCCCTAAGTGAGACCTCAAATTTTATAAAACCCCAAATTTTAGTTTGAAGCCCTGCACTGATCCCCCTATTCCTATGGGTCCCACCATTTTTTTTCCCTTGGTCTCTGCAAGCACCGCCCGCCGCTGCCGCCGACGCCGCATCCCTGCGCGGCCGGCGCGCCGGCGCCTTTGCCCTCCACCGCCAAGAGGCACCGACGACGGAGGAGCCAGCCCGACGCGGCAGTCGGATCTCCTCGCGCCGGCCTGCTCCGACGGCGATTTGTCCTCGGCGCACTCTCCCGGCAAACTGCGCCAGGCTTTCCCGGCGGGCGGCGATCGACCGGGCGAGCCGGAAGGTGATGCCGCGGTACCGCCGCAGGAGCGCTGGCCACGGCGGCTCTTCTTGGTTGGCCGCCGCGGGCCGCACCGACGGCGTGGCGCGGGTGGTGCGCCGCCAGATGGACCCGACACGGGATGTGGTTGACCCGCAAAGCGCGATCCGTCCGGGCGGCGGCGGATGCGCGGCGGTCAGCCCTACCGAGATCGAGATCCCTGGGGCACCAACGCAACGCTCGGACGGGCCATCGGGCGGCGGCGAGGCGTTGGCACGGGCGCGGGTACACGAGCGCGGGACGCCGTTATGGGAGGCGGAGCGCTGCGGGCGGCGATGCAGGGAAGTGGAAGGCGGGGAGCACGCCGAACACCGCGAAGCCGCCGCTTGCTCTTCTGGTCGGATTCGACTTGTTGTTGTTCTCGCTGCCGCCGACGCTGCCGTGATGGTCCCGGCCAAGTAGCGCCAAGGGCGCGTCTCCTTGTACGCCAGGCCGCCCCCTGCAGCCCGCGGCCGCCTGCCCCCTCGCAGCCTCGCACGCCGCGACCGTCCTCGCTTGGAGCCCCCGCGCGCCGTCTCCTGCGCTGAGCCATGGCTCGATGCTCCCCAGATTGGCTCGTGGGAGTTGGTCATGTCCATCACCGTGTCCTTGACGAACATGTGGGGCAGCGGGGCGAGACCGCCGACACCGAGGACGCGGGCGGAGATCTTGGTGAGGCAGGCGAGTCCGTTGTCGCCGCCTATGTTCATGGCGTGACCTGCGGATGCCCTCGAGGCAGCTGTGGCGAAAGGTGAGCGACGGGTCCTACCCAGTTCTTGATCTTGAGTAGCGCGTCCAAGACAATCGGCCAGTAGTCGGACATGCCGGGGAGGAAGCCTTGTAGCGCCGGTGAGCGGCGGAGCAGGGCGGAGGCGGCCATGGATGGGTGCGGATTTCAATTTGGGGGTGTATTTTCTCTTTTGGGGCCTCAGTATATGTTTTTTCCACTGGAGTCCGAGGTGAAGCCGAGCCTCTATTTTTTTTACATTGGCCCTTAAAATAAAAATTTGGGGGCTTAATTTGAGGGTCTCCATTGAGATGCTCTTAGGTAGCAGAGTCACTTTCGCCGTAGACGAGTACTTTCTCCATTTCCAATTATAAGTTGTTTCACTTTTTTTCGACACCAAGTTTGATCACACGGCTTATTTAAAAATTTATGTAAAATATTATTTTTTTTATTGTGGTTTGCTTTATTAATAAATATTCATATGTTTGCACAAATTTTTTGAATAAGACGATTAGTTAAATTTAGAGTAAAAAATCAAACAACTTATAATATAGGATGTAGAAAGTATGTACATACTGATACTAGCAGAGAATTGAACGAGAAGTACGTATGTACTAATACAATACGGCGTCATCGAGAGTCTATACTCTCCGGGCGTGGTAGGCATACCCCGCGCGTACGTATGAGAATGTGCGTGACGTGGCCGCGTGGGAGCAACGTGCCCATCTCTTGCTGGTTCGTGCGGAGCTGTGGGCTCAACCGCTAGCTAGACTGCACTAGGATCGACGACGGATCAGGCGATCGAGTGCCATATGCATGCATGCCGCCGTGTACGCATGCCTGTGGAGTGTGGAGTGTGGACACACAGGAAACGCTGACGAGGGAGTGGAAAACGCCAAGGCATCAGCCGATGCACCGCGCGCAATGGCAATGCCTGAACCGATGGATTGATCACGAGACACGAGTTGGCACCTAGATATATATATGATCCATCTATCCACACTGGCGCCATCGATGGGCCTCATCTGACCCGTTTGACACACATGCTCCCACCTGACTCCTGTTTCCAAGTGAAGGACCGAGTCTGTGTACGTTTGCCAGGCGTGCGGCGATCGACGATGAGGACGCCATTTCCTCTGCTAGCAACGGGCCGGCTAGCTAGCTAGCTCTAGTGCCAACAACGGACAACCACTAGGCCGGCCGTAGCTGCGCTGCATGCGCGTGTGGTGATGAGCAGTGTTGGCGTCACAATGCCCAAGTTCCTACGTGCCGACGTGCGTGGCTGCGTGCCCGTCTCTCTGGCCAATTATCCGGTACGGTGCATAAAGCGCACCGCACGCACGTATGGCTAGATGGCTACCTACCGACCCTACCTTATCCTGCTGAAGTTATTTTTTTTTTGCGAAAAAGGAAGATATATTAAGCATCGGCACAGTACATCCTCCCTATTACAAGCTGAACAACGAAGAAAAAGAAAATTACAATTGAGTCCTCAAGATCCAATCTCATCTTCCTCGCCTCTTCGATCTCCAAATGCGCCATCAACACCACCACGACGATCCATGTCCACCTTTGCTTCCGCCAAGAAACACCAAGCATTGAAAAGCCGCATCATCCATCGCCCGCATCACCGCGAATCGATTCCGTTGAAAGAAAATCGGCCCGTGCCTCCTTGGCAAAAGAAAAGAGAAAAAGAAAATCCGCCCGCGCGCAGCCCGAGGACCAACAACCGAAGAAACATCCACCGCCGCCAGAAACCCAAAACCGAGGAAGAACCACAAACCCATGAGGATTACCGAAGAGCTCACATACCGACACCAATTATTCGCCATCATAGAAGCACGCAAAGATTCACCACATACCCAAAAACTTTATTTGCCGTGGCTCGCCAGGCGCCCACGACCGCAACTCTAAACTCCATCGGCAACGGCCGGAGAGACACTAACCCTAAAAAACTCAATCTAATAGGAAAAACTTATGAAAAACAATGGATCCCCACTTTTCAATGCCCGGCAAGATGCCGGGGGGGAGGAGGGGGACCAACGGCAGAGAGGCGAGGGCCGCGGCGGCGGCTGCTGCCCTAACTCTCACGGCGACTGCTGAAGTTATGGTTTTATATACGACGTTTGCACGTTCGCATGTAGCACGACTGGACCAGTGTTCGTTTGACTGAATTAGCAGGTTCTACCACTAGAGTCTCCTGATCAATCCGTGACGTAGGAATGTAAGAAGTTATGAACGTCCCAACGAGAGACTACAGACTATGAGGGAATCCCGTAATTATCACACGAAACAAATATCTGCTATAGCTCGAAACAAAAGTCGCAATTCCTTTTCAGAGCGCGCCTAGCTTGTTTATCAAGGGGGAATAAAGTGCTGACACGACCTTTATGCATCAATCGAAAAACGCATATATGTACACGGAGAGATGGAGCCAGACCGAAAGGCGATGATCTATCTATCTGGCCTGCAAGCTTTTGCGCATCGCATGTGTGTGTGGAGGATAAGACGTCAAATCATTGGGTTGGCATTGCAACAATTTGCCAACACGACATGATGTCTGATTTCTCTGAATTTCTGATACATATCAAGAGCGACCAGCCATCCCGCCTTGTATTGTATCCACTGCTGCAACACTGACACACACCGTCGTCGCCGTAGGCCGATCCGCCCCTGGTTTCGCTGCATGCAGGGTCGATCTCTTGCTTTCTCCATGGCCACCGCATGATGCAGCCAACGCAGAGCGCCATCAGATGGACTGGCCTCGATCTCTTGCTTTCTCCAGAGCCACACGCAATGCACGTACCGCCGTCACTTATCCTTCTAGATTAGTATTCCAGATTCGTGAACGACGGTACGGTTCTGATCTGATCCATGGCGATTTGAATTGATGAGCCAGAGATACATTTTCCAGAACGAAATGATGATGCATCATTCGTAGCGGCCTTGGACAGGAACTGAACGAAATTGAAAACGATCCATCGTCCTTCATGCTAGCTAGCTGCGCCGCACACGAAACGGGCAAATCATTTGGGTAGCCAAATCCCAATTAGCCGTTGATGAAGAGCCCCGGTACACATCAAGGATGCTGAATCGCTGATTGGCCTCTATCAATCTGGCTGTGCACAGTGGCAGCTTTGGATCAACTCCTAGTGGTGCTGGTGCATTGCATTGTACCGGGCCGCCTGAACATCGCGCCAAAGACAAATCAAGATAACACAAACAAACAAAGCTGATGGATGATGGCTACTGATCACAGATTTGCGACCGTCCCCCTTAATTGGTGCCCTCAACTTGTGTGCTCGCTATCTTTTCAAGGCAACCTATACACAGGTGTGCATGCAGAATGCAGATGCAGTGGTGTGAGTCGTTTTTTCTCTTCTTCAATTCCTTCTCTCCAGAAGTAGTTTGGTGACGAGCATACGCATGTGTAGGCAGGGGCTACTAGGAGGACTCTAGGAGCAGGCAGGCAGGCCGGCAGGCATCAGGCATGGCCGCGACAGGGGAGGGCACCACATTGCTTGTGGATCGCATATGTTCTGTGGGCACGCATGCGGGCGCGCGCAGATGTATCACCATGTCCGTGTCCGGCCACTTTTGCCACGGCGAGGGCGAGCAAGAACGCTGTGGCATGGGTCGTAGGGATACGCATAGGCACGCAGTGCAGGAGATGGCAGATGCAAGGTGACGAGTGACCTCTTTTCTGCGCCTTCCTCTGTCTGCGCTCACATGCATGCTTCACCCAGCTGAGCACAGCAGACACCAGTGAAGTGCACGGTGCACCGCCGCGCTGCTCTTGTTGCACCGCATACATAGGGAGCCTGGAGGGATTGGATTGGGTGGAAGGCGGGCCTGCATTGTTGTCGACGCCTTGACACGCCAGGTTAGGATTGCAGTCGCGTGCGGTGCACACCTTGTTGCCGACTTGCCGGGAGGCCGGGTTTCAGGACTCGATTGAGGACCGACCGGACGGATCGGATCGGAGGACCGGACGGATCGGAGGAGGACACGCGCCGGCAGCACTCTCGCCACGCTTTGACCAGCGATAGGATCGGCAAAACGCTCGGACGGGACAGCCGTGAATCGCGCTGGCGGCGACTCTTGTCGTCGTCGTCGTCGCCTTCTCGCGCGGAAGAACGCCGTGTTGCCTGCCTCCAGCAACGCGGCTCCAACCGCCGCGGCCACCGCCGCGCTCGACTCGCGTAGCCCGTAGGGGCCGGGACGCCGGGTAGGGTAGCCGTAGCCACATGGCGGGGCCGCAGTCCGCAGCAGAAACGCGAATTCTGCTGCTGCTTTCGTGTGATTCCCTTCCACTCTGAGGATTTGGCCGTTGGTGCTGCAGAAGTGCACGCTCCTGCTCCTGCTCCTGCTCCTGCACCTGTTTAGCAACTTAACACGATTTCCGTTCCGTTGCTTGCGTGCAAAGTCATCATCAGGACATAGGATACGAATACGACGACGGACGAGTGTCTCAGAGACACACGTCCGCGTAGTAAATACGTATTTACCACACAAGACAACGACAGTTTTCACTTACTTTGACTCCAGTCCTTACTAAATTGACTAGTAAGGATTAAGGAAGATAACAACGTCCTACGGCCCCAAGATCACCTTCCCCTCTGCAGTCTGCTCTCTATACATAGCCACACCACCACCGCTCATTTGCTGCAGCTGCACCGAGTGACACAGGCAGGCACCGGATTGGATTTGCGTTGGCTACAGCGCGCCCAGCCTTTCAGAGCTACTAGCTTGCTAGCTAACTGTTCGTTGGGTGTCCGGCCACCACCCCTCCCTTCCATTCCACCTCTGCTCCGTTTGGGTTTCAGCAGAGGGTTCACGGCATATCGCCAGAGCAAAGCACAAGTTGAAGGGCCCTAGTCAGAGATGGAGCATATCGCCAGGTTCTTCTTCGGAGTTTCTGGTCAGTGTCATCATGCCATTGCTGCCTCTAGCTGATGGTCTTCAATTCTCTGGTTCTTCTATACTTCTCTGAGCTGTGGTCTAGTGGGTTCGTCGTCTAATCTCTATTGGATCTGTTTGCTAGGGAATGTCATTGCGCTCTTCCTCTTCCTGTCGCCTGTGTAAGTTTCTGATTCCATGCACCTGAATCCCTCTGTTCCCTCACTGTCCGCGTCCATGCGTAAAAAAGAAAAATCAGAGGGTTTTAGCATCTTTTAGTTCAATCTTTGTAGTGAAACGCTGAATTTCATTTTTTTTCTGACAAACAAAACAAGCATCTTTATATTTTCTCCATCCGGAATGCTTCTTCTTCTTCTTCTTCTTCACAACCATGCCGCACCTTTTCCTTGCCTCTTCTGCCTCGGCCGTACGTCAGGGGCAGCAGAGCACGGCGCATGTTTATTTCCGCTGACCGGTGAGAAAATCTGGCGAATTCTTTGCAGTGTCACCTTCTGGAGGATCACCAAGAAGCGGTCGACGGAGGACTTCTCCGGCGTGCCCTACAACATGACGCTGCTCAACTGCCTCCTATCAGCTTGGTAACTAACTGCTCTCAGACACACACACACACACACGGCCTTTCGATGAGCAGCTCACATCATTTCTGTTCCTTCAGTAAATTAAATCGCAGATTAATTTTTAGAGGCTTTAGATATTCTTCAGCGGTTCAAGTCAGTACAGTATATGGTACACTGTATACTTTTGTATTCTTGTGACGTGATACTATAACTATACAGTGGCTGTGTAAACCAGTAAAACTGGAGTGTAGACGCGTAGTTTTACGTTTCAGAAATGCTGCATGGTTTGCTGGCGATGAAATGAAACAAACACACACTTTACTTGGCTCTTAGCGTAGCCTCTGGCATAGAGTGATAGAATAGAATGGTACTAGAGTGCTACTCGTGCGTGGGCCCACTCGCCAGCACTGTGACAACGACTGCAATGAAGGGTGTGTTTAGAAGCCAAAATTTTGGCTGAAAATTCCTCAGTAGCGCGTCACATCGTCATTAATGTAAGATGTTTAGTTTGTTAGTGGTAAATATTATCCTATTATGGCGTAATTAGGCTCAAAAGAATCGCCTCGCAATGTACATCTAAACTGTGCAATTAGTTTTTTATTTACCTAAATTTTATAGTGGCCGGCAAGCGTCTTTGGAGTGCGTTGAATGTTTCGATGTGATAGGATGTGATAGAATGCGATGGGAATGCGGGGAAATTTTTGGAGAAAATTTGGACTTCTAAACACACCCGAAGGGGAAAAGGTTTATTGCACTGTACCACATAGCCCGTGGGAGGGAGCAGCCTGTCCTGTCGGCATTGCCAGGATGGAGATGACATGTGGGCCTCGAGGTCCTTGTGCTCGCACATGCAGCTTCACACTCAAGTGTTTGCCCCAATCAAAAAAGTCTTAATGCTTTTTGGTTATGATGATGATGGATGATTTTGGTTATGATGATGCGTGATTTGGTTGGGCAAGAAAATTCAAGGCGTCCCGTTTTGGTTTTCATCACGCACTTGAATTCATGTGAAGAGATCGATGTGCTAGCTAGCTCATCAATCATCTTGCATTCGTCTGAATTTTGTTTGGTTAATCTGTATGAATTTTTCTTTTGAGCAACATTTGTGTGAATGAAATTTATATATATGCATCTCTACATACAAAATACATACAAGGTACGGCCTGCCGTTCGTGTCCCCGAACAACATCCTGGTGTCGACCATCAACGGGACGGGGTCGGTGATCGAGGCCATCTACGTGGTGATCTTCCTCATCTTCGCGGTGGACCGGCGGGCCAGACTCCGCATGCTGGGCCTCCTCGGCATCGTCGCCTCCATCTTCACCACCGTCGTGCTCGTCTCGCTGCTGGCCCTCCATGGCAACGCTCGCAAGGTCTTCTGCGGCCTCGCCGCCACCATCTTCTCCATCTGCATGTACGCATCGCCGCTCTCCATCATGGTAAGTAAGCAATAATAAATTAAATGCTCTAATTTGCGTCCGTCGTTGATGCTATCCATGACATCGGTTAATTAACAAGCATGTGCTTTGTGTGTGTGTGCAGAGGTTGGTGATCAAGACGAAGAGCGTGGAGTTCATGCCGTTCCTGCTCTCCCTGGCCGTGTTCCTGTGCGGCACCTCCTGGTTCATCTACGGCCTCCTCGGCCGCGACCCCTTCATCATTGTACGTAGACCTCTCATCTCTCTCTCTGTTCCTGAGCTGCACGCTCCCGTCGTCAGAAGGCCTGTCGATCGTCCGATGGGTACTTGCAAACCACTGCACCGTACAGTACTATATACTGCATGCACCGCTAGCTGTTGCCATATGTCATTGAACGCCTCTAGCCAGTACGTACAGTACCACCGGGCCGGCGTCGGTTGCCCTTTCGGTGTCCGGTGTCCCACCCAACCAGGCGCACATGCCTGCCGGCCGCTGCCGCTGCCGATGCACGGGCATGGGCGTGGCCACCGGCACAGCCAGTGGCCAACTGGCCACCCACGCCGGCGCTGCCTGCCGATGGGCGGCCGCCGTACGTGCCCCAATGCACGCAGGAACAGCGCCGCGCTGTTTCTTGTCGCAATGCTAGCAAACAAATAAACAGCACACTCCACTTCATCAGTACACCAACGCGACAAACTACGATGATGAAATATCTTAGGGCAAGTTTCTTCCAATTTTTCATCATGAAATCATGTCAGTTTCATGTAGAGTCTCTCGTCCAAACATGCCGTTACTGACGCAGCCACTAACTGTCGCTGCAACCGCGCTGTCTGTGCGTGCAGATCCCGAACGGATGTGGAACCGCCCTGGGCCTGGTGCAGCTCATCCTCTACTTCATCTACCGGAAAAACAAAGGGCCCCGCCGCGCCGGCCGGCAAGGGAGAGGCCGTCGCCGCTGCTGCCGTGGACGTGGAGGACGCCAAGAAGGTGGCCGCTGCCGTGGAGCTGGCCGACGCCACCACGGCTAACAAGGCCGCCGCCGACACCAAGGTCGCCAGCCAGCACTACTAGGAATGTGTTGATACATGACGGTTTCCTCGGTGATGGTTTTTGAAACTGTCATCAAATTTTGAATCTATGACGGTTCGCAAATTAGGTGCTTGCTCTATGATGATCATGATCGTCATCGCCTATGTAGTTGTTCGTGTAGTGGTCCATGACGGTTAAGACGAAACATCATAGAAACCTTGTAGGGTGACGTGGACCGTGGATGGTGACATGGACGATGGGGTCAGTAGGTGAAACTGTGTAGATTAGTTGTCTATTGTAATTTTTTAAAAAGATGTATATTTATTCTACGTGGCTACTCTCTAGTATACGTCAAATCTTAATTCTATCATCCAAGGTAAAAAAAAATTGTGCTTATATGTGGATTGAACAAAGACTAAAAAAATTGAAAAGAAAAAAAAATTGTGCATATACAAGGATTGAACTTGAGACCTCTAGAACAAAGCAAAAATGCACTAGCCACTTGCACAACCATCTGGGAGTATGCTATATTGAGTTGCTCTATTCAATTTATTTATATGTGAGAAATCATAAAAAAAATTGAAAACATTGTGGCAGCGGCGGATGGGTATCGAACCTGGAACCTTTCATTCAAAACCAAGCAAGCAGTGGTAAAAAAAAACCAAGCAAGCTAACCACTAGAACAAGCATGTGTATTTGCCAATATTGAATTATTAGTACTCCTCCATCCCAAAATTATAAGTCACTTTGGTTGGTATGCAATGCATGCATTTCAAAGTGACTTATAATTTAGAATGGAGGGAGTAGTATTTAACACTTTATTATTTGTTTATTAAAATGAAAGAAAATAGCAAAAACATTGTCGCAGGTAGGCATCGAACCTAGAACCTTTGGCACAGAAAAATGAGGCCAAACCAACAGGACTAGAGAGCTGTTGTGTTATTATAGGATTATTTTGTTTTAATAATATTTGTTACAAAAAAGAAGAAAATAGCAAACAGGCCTTGCCACGCTGCAGCAGCTAAAATGGCCAGGCACGCACGCGCTCCGCTCAAAGCCACGAACAGGCCAAACCGGGCTTGCCAGGCGGGGCCCTGCTCAATCCCACGTCCACGCGTTGGACAGGATAGGCCTATGGGCCGACGGCACGCAGGCCAAGCGGAGCCCAGCTCCTTCCCACGCGAGAGGCGCCATCGCGCGCACGCGATTCAAATCCTAGACGAGCGCGACTCCCGGCCAGGCGGGCCCAGTTGTCGGCGCTCGCTGCCGCTCGCGCAGGCAGACTCGGAGCGCGTGGTTCGGCCGGCTCGCTGGACACGTGGAAGTCGCACGGTAATTAAAATAATTAGAGAAAAGTACGTCTGCTCCGCTTGACTCCAAACTTCTTAAATTTTTTTTTATGGTCATTTACACCCAAAATATGGCCCCACACAAAATCTTAGGTTTTTTAGCCATTTTTGGATTTACTCAGTATTTTTCTACGTGTGGGTGTGCGACCAAATATGGTGAATTACACTTTGAAAACACAATAATTCCGCACCGCCTCCACAAGTTTTGCCTCCTAGGGCACAAGTGACCTTGCGGCAAAGTTTGGCACTGTCTCGTGGTCTTTTCGGGGTGGTCGTAGTTCAACGTATAATTATCGGGAGAAGTCGCTACGGTAATTAAAATAATTAGAGAAAAGTACCAAACAATTACGTAAAATTCTCAAACTTGGCGGTGCCTTCACACATGCCATGTAGACGCCTCAAAAAAAAGTTTGAGGCCAATAGCAAACTGCAAAAGCGCACGGGCCACACATTCATGAGAAACCTAAGTGTGAGGATAAGGTTCGGTGAAAGGTTACAGTACACCACTATGAAGCACGTCTGCTCCGCCTATGTCTAAACTTCCTCAAATTTTTTTTTGTGGTCATTTACACCCAAAATATGGCCCCACGCAAAAATCCTAGGGTTTTTAGTCATTTTTGAAATTACCATATTTTTCTACGTCTTGCTTTCGCGACCAAATATGGTGAATTACACTTTGAAAACACAATAATTTCGCATCGACCTCCACAAGTTTTGCTTCCTAGGGCACAAGAGACCTTGCGGCAAAGTTTGGCACCGTTTCAGGTCTTTTTGGGGGTGGTCATAGTTCAACGTATAATTATCGAGACAAGTCGCACGGT
Organism: Hyparrhenia diplandra; assembly: GCA_015847255.1. Lineage (NCBI taxonomy): Eukaryota > Viridiplantae > Streptophyta > Magnoliopsida > Poales > Poaceae > Hyparrhenia > Hyparrhenia diplandra. Next base: position 102,510 of record JADLZK010009367.1, on the reverse strand, counting down.
AAATTAAAATAATCGAGAAAATTACCAAACAATTTCAAAAAATCTCAAACTTGGCGGTGCCTTCACACATGCCATGTAGATGCCTCAGAAAAAGTTTGAGGCCCATAGCACACTGCAAAGCGCACAGGCCACACAACCATGAGAAACCTAAGTGTGAGGATAGGGTTCGGTGAAAGGTTCCGTATACCACTATGAAGCACGCCTCGCTCCGCCTATGTCCAAACTTCCTCAAATTTTTTTCGTGGTCATTTACACCCAAAATATGGCCCGACGCAAAAATCCTAGGTTTTTTAGTCATTTTGAAATTACCGTATTTTTTCTACGTGGCGCTTATGCGACCAAATATGGTGAATTACACTTTGAAAACAAAATAATTTACGCACCGCCTCCACAAGTTTAATTTAAGATCTTTATAAAAATTGTAAATATCAATTATTTATAAAAATTTGGTTTTGATGTCTTTTTTGTTTGAATTCACTTGTAGTTTAAAAACTATTTCTTATTCAATTTATATTCCATATATATAATTTTTTTAAAACAAAAAGGGTGTTTTTGACCCAGTACTATGCAGGCCGAAGCCCAACAATAGGGGCCAGCGCAGCCCATTACTTCGGCCCGATCTATTACAGCCGTTGGATTGGCACCTAATGAATTGCAGCCGTTGGATCCAAAGCACTGCTATATATAAGCACCTCTTGATCCCCAAACCCTAGTCTCGCACGCACTCTCTTCTCCTCTACTCCCTATCCTCTTCCTCCCGTTGCATCCTGGGGATGGAGATGGTGCTCCCCGTGTCCACTCCCATCCTGCGTAACCCTAGCCACTATCCCACTCCCATCCCGTGACCCTGAAGCAGAAGACGGCGGCGGCGGATTTGGGGGCGAGCGAGGCTGCTGCTGCACGACAGCTGTGCCGGCGCGGCGGCAACGCTTCTGCGGCGCGACGACGGCACTTCTGCGGGCGACGGCGGGGTGTCCTACTTCCCGTCCTGCTCCTTCGTCTCGGTCTGCACCGCTATCACCGGCAGCCGCCCCCATTGACGATGTGTTTTCTTCCTTCGCATCTCTATGTCCCGCAGTTGACATACTTGCTCTGGCTCGCAGGATGGGTGAAGGGAGGTCTGGATCCATCTACGGAGGCTAGGGAGGTGGCAGATCTCCTCCAATCTAGGTCCTGGCCGGCCAAGAAAGGTACAGCCCCAACATCCAGTTGTGTTCCGCATCACACATTGACTCCTTCCCTTCTAGCTGATCTCTGATCTCCGAATGGTCCATTTGTTAGAGATTATTATGTCTGCAGTTTCTGTCATGTGGATCTCTGTAGCTTAGTTTCTGTAGCTTAGTTTTTGTGATTTGATAACAGTTGATGCATCCACGGATTCATTATGGGTTAAGCTGATTTTGGTCAGATCGTACTCATTTACTGACTGAATAGCGGTTTGGGGAGGCTAACCAGTACATTAGATTGAACTTTTTTAGTGGTTAGATGCGTAATTTACTTCCATGTACAAGCTTGCAGATTGAATATTGGTTTTCCTTGCCATCCATGTACTGCAGTTTTTGCAGCATTGCATCTTAGAGTAATGATCTAAAGATGGGTAAGGGAAGATTGCTATCTTTATATGCATATTAGTTTAATATTTGTTTGAACCAAAGGAAGATGGTAGCTGCAGACACTCTTTGATTTACATTGCTAGGCCTGAAGATGGGCAATTGGTACTTTTGATTTTCTTATTTGTATAATCATAGAGGTGACAATTGGTTATTTTGTTTTCTCATGTTGTAGGTATCAGCTGGATATCAATATTGACAAAGCAGCCGATTTCTGAAACAATGGGAGCAGGCACCTCAGTTATAATGTAATGTCTACAGCCTTCCACGCATTTTCCGCCGCACTTCAGTTGGTTGTTCGACGCCTTGTATTTTTATCCAGACGACTGAACCCTCTGTGTGTATGACTGCTTCCCGTGCACAGGTGGCGGCGGCTTGTGCGAGCTCGCTTTCTGCGGCGCTGCGCTGGGCGAAGCAAAGAGGAGCGGATACAACCTGGTAATGCGCCTGCGCCTCACTCTGTCCACTTTTTTTTTTCTTTCCTTCTTTGGGTGCTCTTCATTGTAGCAGCTGTCGTGATGGGCGAGCCGACGGCGGCGGCTCTGATGTCAGGCGCGGCGAGCCGTTGGGATCCCTGCTGAGTGAGTGGGTGACACCTTCAATTTATTTTACGTGCAGGTGATGCAGTGCTGACTTAATTTGTGGTTCTAAAGGTTTAATAATAAATGTTGGTAGCACACTGTGGTTTGGTTACAGGATGGTTCGCTAGTCGCCGCTGTGCTCTGATTGCAGCTGAAGCTATACGCTTTTCTTCATTTTTGCAAGCTTACTACCCTGTAGTTTAAGTGTTTGTCGAAATGTCCAGTCAAGCTAAAATGCACGTATCACGCTACGCTTTACTTATATGGCTGTATCAGCATTATGTTTAAATAATACAAGACCACAGGATAGTTAGCTTGATGTATACTTAGATTTTTTCCTTCACCACATGTGATGCATATCTACGCATTTGAGTTTACATTCTTGCTAAAAAGTAAAAACTGAATGTTGTATTGAAAACTGAATGTTGTACCGTAAAAGTTAGCTCTTGTCTATTTTATTCTCTACACATATACAGAGGATACAAACTGAATGTTTCCCTGCTGTACAATGATGCAGTATGTAAACTGTTTCTCAGCATGCTAGCTTGTCAATGCTACTGTCTCTGATACTTTGCAGCTTGCGTAGGTGCCACTTCGAGGGGTCACAAGCAAAGATGACTTCATTGCCAGGGTCAAGGAAGCTGTTAGAGGTATTAGAGGTAATATGCTACTCTCTCTCAAATTTATATAGACGCCCCTTGCTTCAGAATTATTCAATTTTGTTTCATCCTAATAGTATATGTCGAAGCTTGTATGCTTTGTTTGTTGCTTACAACTTCTATCTTCTGCAGTTCCTCGATGGTAGGGTAATCGGTTGCGAAAGGAAGGCCTGAATCCTGAATGATTGTGGATTTCATTGTATCTATCTGATCTGGAGTACTACTACGAGCACTTTTATTTTAGTCAGTGGTTAATTTTTTTCGAACACTTGTAGCATCCTTTGTTTGAGCATTGTACAAAACTGATTGTATTCCGAATGTGAACCATTAGGTCCATTACTATTAATGTATTATTGTATTTAACTATGCTGTTGTTAGTTGGGCTTGTTAAATTGTGGTGCCGCTGGGCTGTGAGAACGAACCAAAATGAATATTGGGCTGAGAACGTACCAAAATGAATAATAATGGGCGGAATGGGCTGATTGTATCCCAACCCAGCCCATCATGCAGGCTAAGCTCATCTGATTTCTTGGTATTTGTAAATAAAAAAGAGAAAAACAAGGTTTGGCCCATCAGGCCCATCAGCAAGTTGATGTGGCCATCCTTGCCACGTCGATTCCACCTTGACATGCTGAGATGGCGGTGATGACATGGAACATGTCTATGACGCCCACTTTCATCACTAAACAAGCTTGTGAACCATATGAAAAACCTATCCTGACGATGGCAAATCGTCATCGATCTAGCGCGCCTATGACGGAATTTTTGAGCAAAGATGAATTATGACGAGGATTCGTGGATGAATTTTTAGAGCCATCACGTATAACTATCTCGTGACAATTTTTAGGTGTCTATGACCAATTCAACACGCCATGTATCAACACATTCTTAGTAGTGCAGGTGTAGGCGACTGGGTCGTGCGTGGTGCTGAAGCGGTGGAGGCTTTGCTGGTTGGCATGACGAATGAACAGCCTAAAAATGAGGCTGCCTACTGAATGAATTAGTTAATTTGTCGGTGAATCGGATTGGTGTTGGATTTCTATGGGCTTTTACGGTTGGTTGTCACTCTCATCTCGGTCCCTCTCCTGGAGGCTCCCCTAACAATGTAGCTGCTGGAACAGAGCTGTGCTCTCTCAAGTTGTGTGTGTCTCTGCAAAGTGTGAATTTCTTTTGTGCCATCTCTCTCGTTCTCTTGCTCTCTCCAACTGCTTATCTGCCCCCAATTTCTGTAAAAATCTACTAAATTATCTGAGAAATTGATCGAACTGACAGCAATCCATGAACTGATACCAATGCATCTGGCCCAAACCGCTCATACAACTGGGTCGAGGCCCAAAGAACAGACGAAATCTAACACAGAAAGCGGCCCAACTTCATGGAGAGAAAAAGAAGACATGGGACCCACCCAAACTGCAAAAGGCGGAGGTTGAGGGTCTGGTCACTCCCCAAACCCCGAACGCCCGTTAACCCGTTACTCTTCCTTCCGAAGGAAGGAGCCGGCTTCCCCAATACCGCGCGCATATGGGCCTGGAGCAGCAAGCGCGGGCGATGGCGGGGTCAAAATTTCGCTCGGCGCGTGCAGGCGGGAGATGAGGAGGTGCGTTTCGCGCCATCCTCGCCGCTCCTCGCCTCATTCTTCGCTGGCGCTCGCCTTCTTCTTCTCCATCGGTTTCCTGCTGACTGGTCGCCGATATCTGCTCGTCGCGGCAAGTGGTGTGCTCCTCCGTCCGTCCTCCTTCCTCTTTTCCGTATCGATTCGGAGCCAAGTTCATCGGTTGCTGACACTAGGTTCTTCCTCTCGAATCCGTCTCAGATCTGGCTTGTGACCCCACACACGGGGCTCCCCACCAACCAGCGTCCGCGATCCGGAAGAGGGGGACCAAGAGAATGCCGATAGACATGCCGGCGGGGCCCCTTCGCCGTCGACACGTGGGTCCCTCCTCCCGGCGCCGGCGCCACCGATTCCTCACCCACGCGCACCGGGACCACCTCGTCGGCGCCGGTGCAGATGCCAACATCGACGGGGAAGGGACCGTCTACGCCACCCGCCTCACCCTGACATCGCGCTTCGCCACTTTCCCCAGGTAATTAAGTAACCACTTCCCTCTCCCTCTGTCTGTATGTTCAGTTTCGCCCCGCCAAATTGTTTCTGTTGGGGTGTTTTTTGCTAAGGGCACTTGCTCCGCGGTGTGATGTGACGCAGTTGGGGAGTTGGGAGTTCGTGGAGATGGAGGTGGGGAGGACCGTGGTGCTGGATGATCCCACCGGCACCTTCTCTGTCACCGCGTACGACGCGAATCACTGCCCTGGTAATGTGTTCGCTCTAACTATTCCATTTCTGTCGATTTCAGTACTACTTGGTATTTGTAAGAGGAGCTGAACTTACTTCCTAATTAGGCAAAAACAATAATTAAGAGCTTGTCGAGAATGCTTAGAGCAACTCCAGTGGAGGACCCTAATTGAGGCCTCAAATTTCAATTTGCATGCCAAGTTAAAAATAGTAGGGGCCTAAATTGATATACAACTCCAATGGGACATGCATGTCAGGACCCTAAATATAGTGGGACCAGGTAAGAAAAAAAAAAACCTGTGCCTGCTTCTCCACATGCGAGCGCGGCGTGCCTGCTCTGCTTCTCCACATGGGAGCGCGGCGTGGTCCAAGAGGAGCTAGCTCGCCGACCCAAAAGCAAGAAGCAGCGGCGGTGATGCAGGGCGCATAGCTGAGATCCGTGCAGCAGCGGCGCTCAGAATGCCGACCATCTCCGCGTCGACGCGGCCGTCGTCCATCGAGAAGTGGATCATGAGCGGGTGCCGGACGGTTCGCTGTGGACAAGACCGCCATGCCGTTTGGGGACGTGCGCCTATCCGCGGCTTTCCGGACGGCGAGGCTGTGCCGGCGCGCCCGAGGCGGAGCAGAGGAAGGCGACGCAGGAGGCTGGCAAGCTGTCGAAGCGTCCGTGCAGGAAGGCAACGCAGGAGGCCCGCAAGCTGTCGAAGCCGTCGAGGTAAGCACGCCGGGGCTGGCCGCGCCCGCGCCTCCTGGAATCCGAGCCCAGTCCGCGAGCGCCGAGTCCGCACCCGCCGAGTTCGAGCCCAATCCGCGAGCTGTGCCTTCTCCAGCGCGAGCGCCCCTGTCCGCGCGCCGCCTGCACGGGCGCCCTGCCCAAGCGCTGCCAACACCTGCCCCCAGCCTGCCGCTTAATCCTCCCCTCGTCACACCACAGCGCTGGCACGTCCACGACGGACACCTCCGCCGCGCCCGTCGTCATCGTGGACGACGAAACGCCGCCGCCACCATTGCCGGATCTTGGCATCCCCAAACAGACTTCGAGGGTGCGGGCAGACACTACTGGAAAGGACCGTGGCCTCAGCTCGCCTGGCCCTGGTGCTCCATGTGCTCGCGGCCTGGGAAGGCCGGCCATGCGAGCGCGGCCTGCGGCGTCCATCCGGCGGCATCCACCGCTGCTCTTGCCCCAGCCAACCCAGGCACCCAGCGCCGATGCAGCCCAGCCCGCCGCGCCTCGGAGCTCCTCGGGGAGCAGCTCCCACGCCATGCTGCGCGCCATGACGGCGTACGCCACTGCCGAGGCCGCCAGTGCGCCGACGGGGAAGAAGACGCTGGCGACGGCGGTTTGCGGCGCTTGCGAGCAAAACCCAAAGGGGAAAAATGCTTGTCAACGGAAGAAAAACGTGGGACCCATGGGAATAGGGGCATCCAGGTCTGGGGGTTAAAACTAAAATTTGAGGTTTTTAAAAAATTTGAGGTCCCCATTAAGGGCTCCATCGGAGTTGATTTTTTTCGACAAAGCACCCTAAAATTTGGGGTAGGGGCTTAATTTGGGGGTGGGTTGGAGTTGCTCTTATGTGATTTATTTGATATGTAACCTAATAAAATGTAAATGTCATGTGATTGTGCTATCTCTTTGTGTAGAGAACATCTATCCACTGTTCTGTCTGGTTTGAGCTTAATAGGCTCGTTATTTGCCTCCTAGGACTAAGGGATGACTTATGCTTAGCCTGTTCGGTGATTTCAGGGGCAGTCATGTTCTTGTTTGAGGGTCAATTTGGTACCATACTTCACACAGGGGACTGTCGGCTTACACCAGATTGTGTGCAGAATTTGCCAATCAAGTACCTTACGAAGAAAGGAAACAAAAACATTTGCCCGCTTGACTTTGTATTCCTAGATTGCACCTTCTCCAAATGCTACCTCAAGCTACCGAGCAAGGAGTCAGCGATCCGCAGGTTGTCCTTTTGTGCTGTGATTAGATATGTTCTTCATGTACCTTGTAGAAGTGTTCTTCTGATAACAGGGATAGTTACAATTGAGAAATGATTCAGTGATTGCAGGTTATAGCTTGCATCTGGAAGCATCCACTTGCACCGCTTGTTTTCCTTGTTTGTGATCTTCTTGGGCATGAAGATATACTAGTTGAGGTTTCACGGACTTTTCGATCAAAAATATATGTTGACCGAAATTGGATTGTTTTAAAGCACTATCACTGACAGCCCCTGAAATCATCACTGATGATTCGCCTTCTCGTTTTCAGGTATATTATTTCATGAAATGCATCCCTTCATTTTCCTAATACTGCAATTTTGCATTTCTTTCATTTTTTTATGCTTGCCCACAATGGAAATATTTGCCTCAGAGTAGTCAGTCAATATGACTCCATAATACACATGGAGCCTACCTGTTTTGTTTCCATTTCAAGGCAAAATAAGTTACTGTCAACTCTATTATACATGAGATTAGTATCATAACATCAAGGTTCTTGTTTCATTAAAAAACACAATTAGCTGGTATCTGATGCTGAGTCCCGCACCTTCTATCATTTCTTCTGGTGCCTATCCCATGGAGTGACCCCTTGTTTTCTTTCTTGTCTGCTGTGACCTTAACCCCGCAGATGGTTGGGTTGCGCCAATTAAAAGATACAGCAAGCAAAGAGCTTGCAGAGGCAAGGGCAAATCTCCAACCTGAACCCTTATTTATTCGTCCCATCAACACAGTGGTATGCCGGCTGTGCTCGAGACGGGAAGAATCCCAGCCTAACAGAAGCTGAGCAGGATGAGTTTGGCATCTGGCATGTTTGTTTCTCCATTCACTCCTCTCGTGATGAGTTGGAGCAGGCACTACAAGTTCTCCAACCTCAGTGGGTTATTTCAACAACTCCCCCGTGCTTTGCAATTGAGCTGAGCTATGTTAAGAAACATTGTTTCAAGAACCGCGTAACAGCTGATGATCCACTGTGGAAAATATTCAGAGATCCTCTTGAAAAATCAATGTCCTCTCCTTGCTCAGTGCTTGCGCCTGAAACACACACAAATGAAGATGACTCAAATCTTGTTGTTGATGGTGATCATTCCTCTTCCACCAGCGATGAATGTACATATTTAAATGTAATAAGCACCCTTGAACTGAAATTTGTGCCACCCCTGCACCTGAAGAACCAGACATTACATTGTTTGGAAGAGCAAGGTTTGCCTCTCAAGCAATTGACATTATGAAAGAAGAGTACATTGCCTTAGAAGAAGCCAGGGCATGTGCACCAACAGATTCGTTCATGGTAGCAGTGAAGATGTTGAAACATATTCTGCAATGGATTTCGATACTGAAACAACCACCATCCTCCCAGCAGGATCCCATTGAAGTTGGAGATGATGTGGCTACCTGTAAGCATGAAGCAACTTCAACGCAATTAGAAGCATGTCAAGTGAAGTCAATACCTACCGTTCAACACAATCTGTTAGTGGTGTCTGATCAACTTGAAAAGGCAGAAGTTGCAGAGGAGTCAAAATCGCTGAGTTCCACGGAAGACTTAAACCTTACTGTGGTCAGGAGTGCAGAAACAACTGATTGTCAAAAGGAACCTTTGTGCACTATTGGATCATCGAAATGTTTGAATACAAGTTTGAAGAGGCTTTACAGGTCAAGGAATATCCCTGTTCCTAAACCTCTTCCGTCGCTTGTCAGACTTTTGGAGTCCTCCAAACGGGTCAAAATGCAACCAAATATGTCATTGAATTCACGACACAGCTTACCCTAATGACATGATTGAGCTTATACCAATATATGTCATATGGTGATAGCCAAAATATTCAGATTCTCTTAGTATATAAATGGATTATTTCTGAAGAGGACATGTATTTTTTATTGTGGTAACAAAAAAAAAACTATTGGGTATGTAAGTATACCTGGATTGGTTCCGAAGAGGATATAGTGTTGATCCAGCTTTCATTAGACTTTGTACAGGAGCTTTGTATAATCTTTTTCTTTTCTTGAATATGCAGCTTTGTACGATTTACAAACTGCAGAAAATTTAAGTAATTACATGATGACTCTGTTGGATTGTATATCTTTGTATTGTAGCTTTGTACGATTTTCAAACTGTTGTACAAAAAAATTTAAGTAATTACATGATGACTGTTGGATAATCTGTGTTTTGTTCTTCTGTAATACTGGTCAGGCATCGTGTGGTGTAATATGTTCTCAGGAAAGTTGAATATTATGATAATCTGGCCTGGATCTTGCTTCTGATTCAGAATTGTTTGCTGCAGGTTAGTACAAAATATCTTCTAGTTCACTAATGCACAATTTATACAAAGTAGAGTCGCCATGTCATCAGTCTTCTATCCTAAAATACAGATTCATCACGCGACAAGATGCTAATAGCACCGGGTAATCAGCCAAACTCAATTATTCTGACAATCATACATCCATCTATGATTAGGTAAGGCTTAACAGCCCAGCGGTCACATCTTTTACAGTCCGCACCAGAAGCTCCTAAAATACAACAATACTAATGTCACAAGTGAGCTCTATTTTTTCTACTGCCACGCGGAGGAGACAATGAGAGTCTTCTCCCCAGCCGAAGTGAAGCCCACCATGATCCTCTTGAAACTTGTACCTATCACAATATGATTTCAGTATCGACTTTATTCCACTGATGACATTGCTGTTAAATGGGCATGGTGTGAATCCAGCCATTGTCATTCTTGCTCTCCATTTCCCAGCAACTTCGTACCTGCAACATGTAACAGCTTCACTATCAGTTTTTTTTTCAAATTGCAGGAAAAAGAAAGGGTGAGAATATGCAGGGTGCAGGACTGGTAAGCGTGGCTGGGTAGTACCTCTCCACACGATCCGACCTTCACAAGCCAAGATGTTAACAATTTCTCGCGCAAGACATTGCCTCTCCACATTCATTCTATCCAGGCTCTCTCTTGGAAGTGTCGCATCTAAAGAATCAAAAGCGCAGAGTAGTATTCATAGACTTCACGGAACCTGTGAAAGTCAGATGTTAATGCTACTGTAGGAGTCATATCAAAACATACACGGGAGTTCATATAAAAAAATCCACAGTACAACCTTATATTAGATTACCATCAAAAGTGGACTTGTCACGGTCACTAACCTTGGCAGAAAGGGTGCAGTATTCGTATTGGCATCCTGCTCAACCAGGGTCACTAGCTTTGGATGGAGTCCCTTCACCATACGAAGGAGCTGGTCCCTTTCATTCATAATTGAAACACTCTCATCAGGAAGATGGTGCAACTGGAATGCAAAATTGACAACAAGTGCTTCACCAGGACGACAATCAAGCATCGTAGGTGTAACATCCCCAATGTTAGCACCCAATGCCCTGAATTCTAAAGACACCCCACAGTCCTCTGCAAGCTTCTCTAGGCGTTGCCCAATGACCCTCAGACCTCCAATGGGCCTCTGAACTGTCTCAGGGTCATCAACTCCAGTTATCCTCAAATGGCGCTTGTTTGCATGGTTTTTCAGAAACTGTATCAATGTAATATACTGGCTGCCCTGATTGATGTCAAAGTCAATAATGTGCAGTCTTTCTTCTCCTTTGCAGGCTTCAACTATAGCATAATTAGCAGCCATGAAGCCCAAACGGAAGCATGGACATATTTCAAAGAGGATTTGCATTGCTGAAAGTTGATACAGAGTTGGAGGATCCTTGCATGTCAAAGCCTTATAGATGCCATTCCCTGAGGCTACTATTCTTGCGGCAAGGCCCTCTACCAGGTACGCTGCAATCTTATGAGAAGGGTCCCCTTGAATGGAGACCATCTGTCGGAGTTCTGTTATGATCGCCTGTGCTTCATCTATGTTGTAATCAGACAATGCAGTAGCACAGTCAAAGAGCAATTGCTTTGGAGTCCTTGGGGCTCCGCTGTTGCTAACAGCACAACTGATGCTTGACTCTGATTCTTTTGGCGAATTTGAAGCAATACATTCTTCATGGGGTCAGCCCATTCATCATTAATGCTACCTGCCTGGGAAATGTCAAATAAGATATCATCACCATCATCAAGTAAAGCATGCTCCAGCTCCTGAAGCTTCAGCCTAATGTCATCTTCATCGAACTCTACTTCGATTTCAGAACTCTGACTATCTGATACAGAATGGGAGTTCTGCTGAGAAACATTGGAAACCACTGGTGAATCTTTTGCTGCATCAGAGCATGAGTTAGACTGAGTATCAGCAACACTTGGAGATCGCCCATCATCATTTACATGGTATGGTTTTAGTGAGGCCTGCTGACTACAAAAGGAGTTTTGAAATCCAGCGGATGGTGCTCCAGTGAAACCCATATGCCCATACTCATTGTATGGTTCTGGATCATAACGGAACAACTGTGTATCAGAGGAAAATCTTCGAGCAGCAAAGCTTGAGCTTGGTGTGGCACATTTATGAATGTATAGATTGTCCGTGTAAGCTGACGGGTCCAGTCGCCTAGCAAAAGACATAACTTTTCTCTTTCAACCTTTTAGGCAAACTTGTTGTGAACCTTAACTGCTTCAGAATCTCAGATAACTTCAGGTTAACATGCGGGTTCCTCTGATTGAATTGTTCGACAAAACTGTCTACTGCCTGAAATATAAGGAAACAGTTTATCAACTAACCAACTAACCATGGAATGATAACTAGCAGTGTTCTAAACATATATAAAGCTACTTTTGACATGCCAGCACTTTTTCAGTTGTCTGGGTAAACAGAATGCATCATTCTTCTTTGACTGTTCCACAGATAAAAGTTAATGGACATTCTTTGGGGAAACCCCCTTTTCTGTTGTTTGCCTCAGGCCTAACTCTTCTATATAAATACGGATCTGGCTAACCCGCTGCCAATTTGATGTTGAAGAGAAAGAACATCCTGAATCGTCGTACGCTTAGTACTAGAATCCAATATGATGCAACAGAAAGAAACTCAAACAACCTTATAAAATCCAATCAAGGTGGAAGTAGAATAAATGAATAATCCTCCTCTAGTCTCTAGATCATGTTGCAGCCGTTGGATTAAACAGGTTACGAGGAAAACACTAGTTAGTAGTTACTATCACGCACCTTCTAGAATATGGTAAATAACTAAGCATGCTTATAGATTAAGCAATATTGACTAAATGTCCTCCCATGAAAAGCTAGGCAATGTTTTGGGGTGAATTTTGAGCGACCAACATGCACCTTCTAGTGCATGGTAAGCAAATAAGCATGCATATAAATTAAGCAATATTGACCGAATGCCCTTCCGCAGAAAGATTGACAACATTGACTGACTGCCATGTTCCACGCAAGAAAAGAAAGACCAACTAGTGATCATCAGGCCTGAGGTCTCGAAAAAAAAAACAATAAAAGGAAATATATGATCAAACTACCTCCATACTGAAGATTTTGGTAAAGGCAGAATACTTGCAGTGCTCATAGAGGTCCATTCAGGGAAGAAAATCCCAATTGTCACGAACCGTATCAACCAGATTAGAATCAATTACAGCACAAGTTAATGAAAATAGCATCTGCCTCCCCTTCTAACACCATACACCACCATGGCACACCGCAAATCCTGGGCTTCTCTACTCGCGGCTTCTAATTGCCCAACCATGACTACGAAGCGCGTTGTAAAAATAAAAATAAAATCATGTTTTTCAGGAACCCACGAGCAATCCAGCAACTTCGATTTCATGAAAAGACGCACTTAAAATCCATACGAAGCAACGACGAAAACAAGAAATAAAAAAAAGAAGCAGCAGCAAACGACAGAAGAGTCAATCTTGCAGGCAAGGCAAGGACGGAGGTACTCACGGCCAGAGAGATGGATGGTACCCGCAAGTACAGGCGCGAATCAACGAGGCCGATCGGCGACCGGCAGGGTGGGAAACGGAGCGGGCGGGAGCAGCGACGCGGAGGGGCGGAACGGGAAGTGGGGAGGGAGCAGGTGCAGTGCAGTGCAGTGCAGGAGGAGGAGGAGCCGGGAGCGAGGGAAGAAAAGAGGGAACGGATGGGGGCTTGTCTGGTAGGGAGTGGCGGCCAAAGTCCTCCTTCCTCCTATACGTATGGTCAGTACGACCGTCGACTGTGCCGCGGATCCTCTGCGCCGGCGCCGCCCAGTCCACTGGCTTCGATCTCCAGCTTTTTTTTTGATGAATTCGATCTCCAACTTAGATTAGAAATGATATCAGAGGGACTTTTCCTGATGATGATAAGAAAAATAGAGAGCGGATAGTGTTGAATAGTGAGTGAGTGGGTGGGTGGTCAGGTAAAATGTTGAGAACGCTTGCTGTTGACATTTTTTTAAAAAAAAAAAGGAGATATGCATGGTGAAAATTCATACATGTATTAAATAAATTTGACAATGTATATTATATTGATAGCCTAGAGCCCTAGACATTTTCCAAAGATAGAGATAGAGATACAACCTGATGTTCTAGAACACCATCTTTTTGTGGCAAAGAGTCAAGGACGGACAATCTGGAGCAGAAGAAGCACGGACACAGTAGTACTTCTTGGACCTTGGTTTCCATATCTGGTCGTGGAACAAAAACGTTCACAAGGAAGACTAGACTTAGCTTGATGGTCACTGCTGGGATTATTATTATATTTTACATGATTGAGATCATCTATGCAGAGCTGAGTCAGAGAAGAAACTCGTTCACCATGTCACTGCATGACATTTTGTAGATGAGGTCAACCAATGATCTAATATGCATACACCTGTAAGGTTTCTCATCTTAGTAATTTCTGTAACGCCATGGATGCAATTGAGACTGGGTCTCTTCAGCCCACAGCAATTTGAATACGGATGTTTGGTGTTTGCTTACACACAGTCCTATCCATTTGGTGTGGTGTGGTGACGTACTTGTGTTCTCCTTGTTATTCACCAAACCAAACACAAGCCAGCCAATGGCCTTTACTTGCCGCCTTCACCATTGATTTCCAAGTAAATAAAGGGACATTTTAACGACGTCGCCACATTCTTCCAATACACTTCCATATATACCGAAGCAAGCAGTGTATATAATTATATATGTGCAAGTTTACCCCACAAATTTAATATCAATTCCTTTCACTCTCGCAAGTGTGAACGGTGGTTTATGCTGGGGATTCCGGTAACATCAGCCGTGTCCGTTCCTTTCATCCTGTGTGTTTTTCTAGCAAACGTTGGGCGATCGAATATAATACGATATGTATGCGTGCCGCTGCCACCACTATGTCTCCCTTTGCAAGATTAGGCACGCCCGGAATGTCGTTTCGCATGGCGTCTTTTGACTAATTTTCCCCGCCACTTGTTTACCTTGCACGGCCCGTGGCCTGACGCTGCTAGTCAAATGCGTGCGTATGCTGTATGCATGCGGCATGCGGCAGAGTAACAATCATTTGATCAACGATTCAGCCCTAGCTACCAAATTATTTGCAGATAGCTTCCAATCCCATACATACTGCACTGTGTGGGTACTACCTGGTATTTATATGCATCATGGGTCTGTTTGGTAGAGTTCTTTCTGCTCGAAATTCTCTATAGAAGTTGATTATCTGAAAGAAGTGGTTCTTTAAGTGAAAAATGATTCTGAATAAACTCTAATAGAGCATGTGTAGTACTCCGTACATCACTCAGCATTGTCGACGGCAGCATGCATCTCGCGCAGGAGTCAGGTTGATACATCGATATGATAACACAAGTGGCGTGCCCACATCATCGGTAGTTCCAGCGAGCAGTGCACGACAGGGATAGATGAACGGAACGGATAACGTTTCTCTCCTCTCATCTCGTCACTTCACTGCAACTGAATCATCAAGATATAAAGCCTTTTCTTTCGTCGTTTCCTGAAGATAGCGATGGACAATCTACTATCGAGCCGGAGTGCCGGACGGATAGCATCGACGAGACGACGGTGGCGCGTCGGACGGAGACATGTCGTTTGAAGCCCACGCGTGGAGACTTCTTCTCACTGTTCGTCGACGATTATATCTATCTCCGTCGTCGTTCTTCAATTCCAGCAGCTGACAGAACGCAGTCATATATATACATCAGACAACGAATATATTGACCGTGCTAACATGTGTCAGCCGCGTCCGACAAAATTAAATCCTTGACAACGAGTTCAAACCAAGGTAGAAGTCAAGGCATCACAAGCCAGCCAACGGGATCCATGGTCAGCTGCGTAGGAACGCCAATGCTGCAAATAGTCGCAAGGAAGACTATGCATGCATGTAGAGGCCAACGCGGCCCCAAACCACTATTTTCTGAGGCAGCTAGCGTAGTGGTTAGATAGTCTAGATCGATGATCATGGAAACAAATGACCGAGTCCAAGCCACCGATTATTATTAGGTATACAACTGGCTAGAAATAGTTTAGGTGCATCCAATATTCCTGGTAATCTTGAGCAGGCTTGGAAATGGTTTATGGTTTGGATGCCTAATAATCAACAGTTTCATACTCTGGGCCTTGCAGCTCTCTGCTGGGCCATCTGGAAAGCTAGAAATAGTGTTTGTTTTGATAAAAAGAAAATTTTGAGCCCTCTTGCAATCATTTGTCATATTTGTGCCCTAATAAGTTACTGGGCAGGTTTCTACTCCGAATCTGAGAAGAAAGCATTGCAAGAGGGGGTTAATACTATGATGGAGATCGCGGTCAGGCTATTGAGCAAGAAGCCAAAGCAGGACGATGCAGAGAAGCAACTCAATTCCAATGAAGACCTCGAAGACTGATGACATGATTATGAAGGTTGGCGGACTACGTGAAGATGGTACTCTGTCCAAGACGTGGGTGCTGGAATTTCGGTCTGATGAACTACTTAAAACTGTTTGTCATTTCTGGTTGCCAGTTGACTGGTTCCCGCTGGTTTGTAATAATTAGCACTTTTGGCTCTTCTGTAGCCTAGTTACTTTTGCGTTAAGGCGTAGTTTCCTGTAGCGCTAGCATCAGGTTTTAGTACCTCGTTGCTTTTTTCTGAACTCTGTCCTGGTCTTTGTATCAAAACTCGCTCGGTATTTCCGCTGCTTAATGGAAATGGGGTTTCGCTCAAAAAAAAAAAAAAAAAAACTAGGTTTCAAATTTCACGGTGTGCTCCAATCTGGTTCCTCTATCTATCGACATTTAAGTCGACTTTTTGAATGTTGGAACCAAATTGCTATAAAGACTTATGAGAGGCCTCCGCGATGAATTGGGACGGACTAAAAGTTGTAAAAAAAAAAAAAAAAACTCACATATGGTGGCATGGAATTCTAACCGGGGCACGAGATCGAGAAGATGGAGGTTACTTTAGCAACTGCAAATGTGAAACATGGCCACGTTGGGAACATAACCTAGAGCAAAGCTACGAGCTAGAGGAACCAAACCGAGTCTAGGATGCTCGGTTGCCATGTGAGGAAGGAAGATTACATCAACATGATGAACATGAGTGTGTTCTTCCCCCTCGATGACCGCGTAGACGTCGAGTCCAAATAAGACGTGGTTTTCTTCATTTTTTCAACTCTCTCCTCAATAAATGACCTACCACATCAGCAAATTGTCTACGTGGCAATGCAATTGGTTGTCTTAGGATGTATTTATACCAAAATAAAATGTTCCTAGGTACTGCCCCTCTCTTATGTCGCATCTCAGCTTTTAAAAAATGTTCCATGTTTCTCGTTTGCTTTAAAAGAAATGTTCCATGTTTCACGTTCCTGTTTTCCAAGAACCTTTTCTAGGACCTTTTTTAGTTAATCAGAACGGGGGGTGGTGATCCGGTGGGAAGTGCTAGGCAAAGGCAGGCTTCGGAAGGTTTCCCACTTGATCGATGATCAGTCCAAGTCTTGGGATGAGACATTGGTGCGGCGATATTTTTATCCTTGTGATGTTGAAGAGATATCGAAAATTAAAATTCCCCAAAATGCTTGCCAGGACTATATACCTTGGAATTTTGAGAAATCAGGCTTATTCTCTGTCAAGAGTGCTTATAGGCTAGCAATGAGGAGAGAGCACGGTGAAGGTGAAACAGGTTCTAGCTCTACCCTGCTGATGGTCGAAAGGTATGGAAGGATTTGTGGGCTATTAAAGTTCCTGAGAAAGTCAAGGTATTTGCTTGGAAGGTTGCCAACAATGGAATTCCTACTCAAGCCAACAAATGCTATAGACATCTGGAACAGCAGGAGACTTGTGAGATGTGTGGAGATATATATGAAGACTGCTTCCATGCCTGTGGTACGCTGCCCACATGCTGTGGCTCTACGTCAGGCCATGAGGGAGCATTGGTGCCTCCCAGCTGAGGAGGATTTGGTGTTTACAGGGCCTGATTGGTTGCTGAATCTTGTAGGCCGGTTCTCAAAGGCAGTCATGGGCAATCTCATTATGATTTTTTGGCGAGCATGGAGTGTCCGAAATAATGTTTTACGGGTAGGGCAGAAAGTATCGATTGATGGTTCTGTGGTGTTTCTTACTCGATACATGGATTCCCTTGTGCAATGTCAACAGAGCTGCTATCATGCTGATAATAAAGGGAAGAGGTGTGCTGTTGTGGGAAGTCCTCGCCTGGGGGAACTCGCTTAGCCAGGAAGAAGTGGATCCCGCCTGATCCGGGCTGGCTGAAGATCAACGCTGATGGGGGCATTTTTGGCTGAATCGGGTAAGCCGCTATAGGAGTGATAATAAGAAACCATGAAGGTCGTGGTTCTGTTATCCGCTTGGCGACTGTTAAGCGCCACTGCTGGGAGGCGAGGAAGCTGAAATGGTGGCATGCCGTGAAGGTATCACTCTTGCGGCGCGATGGCCGGACGCTCCTATGATCTTAGAGACGGATTGTGTCGTGGTCGCAGGTAATCTAAGCATGGTGCTGCTGATAGATCGTTGCATTGGTCCACCTACCAGGAAGCAAGATTGCGGATGGGAGATCTTCGTCAAGTCGCAGTTATTAAGATTAGTCGTGATCAAAATAATGTAGCGCATGAACTTGCTCATCATGCCTTTAGGTTAGGTAGTAGTCAGGTCTTTTTGATTTGTTTCCAGAGTTTGTCGAAGTCGCTTGCTTGTAATGATACCGCTTTAATTCTTAATAAAGTTTTCTTTCGCAAAAAAAATCAGGGGGGGGCGGCAAAGTCCCCACCTTTCCCCATTGCCACCTATCCGAAAGTGAGTGCACGGGGTTCAGAAAACTCATAGTTCTAGGCCATTTGGCGCCAAAGTAACCTGATCATAGCAGTGTGAGGAGGGAAGATTACATCAACATGATGAATATGAGACTCATGTGTGGTGGAGTTCATGCAACGCTGGATCACGTGGAAGGTTCGTCCCCACAAGATATATTAAAACTGGCCCAATTAGTTATTTTGTTACCTACATTTTATACTCTATATGCATGGGTCTAAAGATTTAATGTGATGGAGAATCTTGGTAATGTGATGGAAAAATTCAGGTGAACTAAACAAAACTTTTATTAAAAATCGTGCGCTCATCACTGCTGCTGAAAAACTCAGATTTTTCATGTGCTGTTTTTGGCTATTTCCCTAGTGTCCAAAACACATGGGCAAATAAAGTAGACAGCTGCTTTTTCGAAACGATAAATTCCTTTCTTTGAATTATTTTTTCTTATTAGTCACGCGAAAGACTTGTTTTCCATTAAGAAAGAGAGTTTTTGTATTAGAAAGAATTTGTTTAGGATTACATAAGCAATACACACGTGCGACCCCTCGTTTTACACGGCCACGAGAGTACTCCTACAGCAGTACAACACAACCGCTAGAGCCTGTGAGAGCCTTGCCAGAGTTGAAGTAGCTTCGCGTCCATCATGCTTCCGGTGAGAGCAAGGCCAAGGCCTGTAAATTGAGCCATATTTTCTTCATTTGCATGTTGGCCTATATAATATGGGGGTCAAAAATTAACTCAAAGTCCAGTGTAGGTTTGCAAATTAGGTCCCTATTTTTTTTTGCCGCCCTTGCTTCGGCGCCCCGCCCACGTCACCGTGCCGCTCCCGCACTTGCCCGTCACAGCCGCCATGCTGCTTTGCATCGTGCGCCCGGCCTGTGCCGTTGAGCAGAGGAGGAATACGCTACCGCGAAGTGGAACGAGGCCGTCAGCCACCCCAACCTCGTGCCGCCCCGAGCGGTGTACGTCGGATGAGCTTGAGTGGCATGAGTATAGATTTCCAATGGGCTATGCCGTGGCGGCCTGCGTCATGCTTAACGGGCCACTGTGTTGACGGGCCGCGCCTCTGCGGGGTTCGTGCCTGGCCTTTGGGCCAAGGACGGCCTGTGGGCTGTTTTCGTGTCAGGCCAGTTCGACAAACACGACCTTTTCCAGTGTTTCAAGCCTGCCTGAGGCCCACAAGCGGCTAGCTCATCGAGAGCCACCAAGTGAGCGAAGCCACGAACGCTCCCTCCCTCCCATGGCAATATGGCATCCGCCACAGAGGAAGAGGAGAGTCGTTTTCTTTTTCCTTCTTTTTTTAGGAGAGGGCGGCGGAGCCTCCTGTTTCTAGGGCTCTGTATAGGAGCCCAGATAAAAGGCCCTGTAACTAAAATTTGAGAGGCCTGCAAAAATTTGGGACCCAAATAGGAGGCCCATTGGAGGTTTTTCTTTTCTTTTTTTTTCTTTTTTTTGTTTGGCTTGAGCTCCTAAAATTTAAGATGTCGGAGATGCTCTTGAGATCTCAAAGGCCACAAATACAGTCCATGTTTTTACAGATAACAAACTTAACTCGGTTGTTTCTACACAGTTCAACACAGCTCCCTAGAGAGTAGAGACCCTAACAGCACACACCGAAACAACACAACACAAAGCACCTCACACAACAGCCAGCCGCGTCGCGCACGGTTCGGCGGCCTACGCCCAGTCGCACACATCCCAGCACCACAGCTCCACACCGCCCAGTCGCACACATCCCAGCACCACAGCTCCACAGTGCGATCAGAAGGCGTGGTTGGAGAGGATGACTCCCTCCCCCATCTCAGCACCACAGCGGCACAGCTAAACAATGCGATCAGTAGGCGTGGTTGGAGAGGATGACTCGCCCGGCTCGGTGAGGGTGCAGCGCGCAGGCGCAGTGCACAGAGGTGAGGCTGAGGCACCCGCTGATGATGAGTGAGTGCCGCTCTGGGCACGTGTGCAGCGCCGGGAACGAGTCGCACACCGCCTGCACCGCTGGCGGTGTCAGCGCCGTGCACTGGCTGATGTTCAGGCTCGCCAGCCCGTCCCCGGTCCTTGCCGCTCTTCGCTGCGTCCCAGCCACGGCCCTGGCTCTTCATGCGGCTGTTGGCGGCCAGGGAGTACATGGCGCGTCCGTGATGTTCTGGCAGTAGTACAGGCCCAGGGAACGCAGGTGAGGGCAGCTGTTCGCCAGCGCAACCACACTCTCATCTGTAGCAAGACATCAAACAAGCGTCAGGCCAAAGAGTAGCCAAGTAAGTTTCAGGATAGTTTTGCAGAATGTGACACCAGACAGGTAAAGGCAAGTCACCTGTTATAAGAACACAACCGCACAAGTCCACAGCCCTGAGCTCAGGGCATCCTGAAGCCAAGCTGGTCACTCCCTTGTCAGTGATGCTATCACACCAGCCCAAGTTCAGCGATTGCAGCTGGCCACAGTTACAGGCGATGGCCTACAGCACCAAAACAGCGGGAAACGAGGAATCAATGCAAGCTCAAGCACACAATGCTACAGAAAATGGAGTACCTGCAGTGCTCTGTCAGAAGCTGCCCTCACACAGCCGCATTTGAGGTTCTTGCACTGGCTAGAGAGGAACACTAGAGCCGCGTCACTGAAATTGGAGCATCCACTGATGTTGAGCCTTGTAAGGTGAGGGCACCCATGCGCCAAAGCGTACAAGGACCGGTCACTGAGCCTAAAGCTTCTGCTAAGATCCAGCTCGCGTAAATCGTGGCAGTAGTTTGCCACAGCCTCCACACCACTGTCTTCTAGCTGAGGTCTGATTTGGCGTAGAGATAGAACTTGTAGCTTCGTGAATTTGTGAGCCAGTGACATCACTAAGTCATTCATGTGGTCCCGGCACCTGAATTTGACACCCTTTCTTTGGTCAATAAACAATTTCCTTTCCAAAAGTCATTCAGAAAGACCAGGTGGTCATCTAGATGCTGAAGTAAACAAAGTTCACTTCTCCTAATTTTTGCATACCACAACAAGCAACTGTGGTAGAAACATAAAGCAAGCCAAGCACACTCAAATAAAAATTACATAAGTTGGGAATGCTATAGGAAGACATATCACTCTAGGATACACAAAGAAAATCACACCAGTTCTACTTGAACTGTTAAGTGGATACACAACTCCAGAAAGTATGAATAACACACTAAAATTACTGCTTGAAGTTTGCTATGTATTTATGTGTGATCCAGAGGGATTATTGTACAGTACTTCATGCCATACAGCCCATGTATAATCATTTATGGCTACCTTTTTTATGTCTCTCTATAATCTAGTCAACCGTAGGGCCAAGAAATCAGCACGTGAAATTCACATGTTTGCAATGACCTTTAGAGCAAGAACATCATATGGTTGACTGTCTACATCATGTGGTTGAACACATCGGCAACAACAGTGTTTTGCCTAACAAAACAACAAAGAAAATGGCCTCTTGAAAAGAAATTCAACCAAACAAGTTATCACAATGGATTTAGATTATGGAATTAGTGACTGAACAGCACAGCTGAAATCAAACATAAGGACCATATTGGGTTAAACATCTAAGAAACTGAAGACAGCTGAATACCTAATCTACTATTGTATCCAAATCTCCAGTATGGAAACTTCTCAATCTTTGATATTTGATGACCATACTCTGTGAAGATAACATAAGTCAAACTAAAACAGACATGCCTGAAAGACAATTCTTACCATGATAGTGAAAGATTTGCAACTCCCCACCCTAACATGTCACGCCATCCTGTGCATACACCGGAGGCCACAATGACTATCCTGTCATCTCCAACTAGGGAAATGATACGCAAGAGCAGCTCCATGGGAAGGTCTTTCCAATTTGTGAAGCTGGTTTCATTGCCAGCATCCTGAGGCTGTGGACTCTGGTCACCTTTAGAAACCATAACAGTATTGAACGAATTGTTCAATTCCCCACTCAGTGGTTGTGCACTATCCATTTTAATATTATCTGAGTGCAGAGCCAGTCCTTTTCTTTTCTAAGAATCGAAAACGCAACTTAACCTGCAATAATTAGAACAATAATGAATATATATACACTGAACTTGTCATAGAAACTAAGGTGGCAATCATCGCCTATCTACTACACAAACCAAAAAGGCACATCGCAAACTCACAGATGCAGGTTTGCAGTTGCAGCACTACAGGTTAAAAACACGATAAAAAAAAATCTAAACATCTGTTTCTTCTTTAGGTATGAGGAGAGAAATACCAAAATGCCCCAGCGTACGCACAAAGAGTGTGTGTTCTAAGTCACAATCAGCAATCTTTTTCTCTTGCGCTGGATTTGTAATAGCCAAACTACTTCCGGAAAAAGTATGCAACACATCGAGTAAAATGCGGAAGAAGCGGCAAGTAGGCAGTACGACCTACGCTGGCTGCCGAACCTTTATTTATGGCAAAGCATCGAAATTTCCGGCAAAAACATCGGAGGCGTGCTTTACAACGCAAAGCTCAACAGACCAGCACTGAGCAAACCAACGCTCGGATGAATCGAGAGCGCCTAGGTACGGGAAAGTAAATCCTCCATATCCATGGATAAATCCCGAATCTCTGGGGATGGGATGAATGGTGACAACAAACCCGGCAGTCAGGCAGCATGCATCTACTACTGATTAAATGGACCCACACCCACTGCAAAGTATCGGGATGAAAGGAATATCCCAGATAACAGCTCCAGATCACCCGCGCGTTGCAGTAGGTTTCGCGCACAGACAGCCACAGGAAAGACGACGATACTACGGGTGGTGACAAAGGCCCGAAGATTCACAACGGGGAAACCCTAGAACCACGAAAAATCTAGCCTCAGAAGGCGATCTTGGCCAGCGCGCTGGAATCTATCCCGAACCAAAACCAAGCGATCTGAACTTCCCATCCAGTAGATTAGAGAGAGAAAAAGACGAGCTGTGTGCTCACCTAGTAGTCCGAGAAGCGAAGCAGCGCTTGGGCCGCCCAAGTCTCCCAAATCGCGGCGGAGATGATACAGTGATGAGTTTTTTAGTCGCAGTTGTGAACTGCGACTGGCTTGGGACGGAGGAGGACGGGGCGATAAATAGCAGCGCAGGCAGGACACGCGACGGGAGGCTCGAGGAGGAGGCGGGTTACGTGGCGGGGCCGGGCACGTGTGCGGTGGCGTCGTCGGCTGGGTCCGGGACGGGGACCGGGATTTTATCCCGCTTGTTTGCGCCTCCGGCCGGATGCGGGGACGGGAAAACGGGAGGAGCGCGCCGACGGACCCGCAGCCGCGCGCGCTACCTGGTCTGGAGGAAACGTCTGGAAGAAGGGCTCGCTTCCCCCTGCGGGCTGCCCGTTGGTTTTGGGTCTTTGGGCCGGGCTCGGACTCGGGCCCGGCTCAGAATGCAGAAAGAGCCCGTGGCTGGCCTCTGGTTCAACTCAACCGCTGGTTAACCACACAGTTTGTTGCTAAAAAACACACAGTTAGCGGATCGACTGAGCCAATAATATGATCTTTGGTATCTTCTAGAGTACCATTTTGTTTCTAGCCTAACGTTATTTCCATCAAGTCTAGAGTGTGTATTTGTATTATATTTAAAGTTGGTGATTTCATATTGTAGTGTTGTATGTTCATCTTATAGGCTAAAGCAAGGCTTTTTGGTATCCAGTTATCTTGGTATTCTCATCACAATACCAATTTGATCTAGCTTGATATCCTCATAGTCACTATTCCAAAGTTAAAACCTACTGGACCTCTATACATGCCAATATGGATCTCTAAGACGTCTTCTATGATTTGTGGCCATGCTCATTATTATTCATCGATTCGATGTCATCATTATCCGCATTTGAGCTTATAAAACGTTGACACATGTACATTTTGTCTTTTATGTTTACAAACTAATAATATATGGCTATTCTCTAAGATGGTTTGTTTGACCATCTGCCGTGCCTATCCTAATCGGGCTCGGTATCATCTCTATCGCTATTTTGAAACTTAGACTTATAGAACCGAACCTCGACACGTATACATTGTGCATGTCTAATTTCACGGTCCAGCATGAGTCGCCCGCAAAACATTCCATGCCTATCCCTATCCTAATTAGACTTGGTATCTTCTCGGCCTATCCCTGTTTAGAAACTTAGACTTATAGAATCTCGACACGTATACATTGTGTATGTCTAATTTCACGGCCGAGCATGAGTCGCTCCCGCGAAACATTCCCATTGATATTTTACGCCTAGTCCCTTGTCTCGATCAACCTCGGTATCATCTTATATAAAACCTCAGACACGTATACATTGTATATGTCTAATTTCACGGTCGAGCATGAGTCAGCTCCGTGAAACATTCCCTTTGATATTTTACGCTAGTCCCTTGTCTCGATCAACCTCGGTATCATCTTATCACCGTTCCGTAAATCTTCCAAACACGCACCTGTAATTATACATCCAAAAACGTCCACATAACCTAAAAAGCTAAGGCCATCCGAAGAGCCGTCCACATTCAATGAACTGAGACAATAACGCATGAGAGACCATCCATGGTTGGGGTTGAATGATTGATCGCTAGAGCCAGACGACACCAGCAGCTCTATCCTGCTCCCTAGTGTGGCCAGTGTCACTTACCACTCACCACTCACTCGTCACAGCAACAGCAGCTAGCATGCCAGGTTACCCGTCCTTGACAATCAGAACTTGTTTAGCATGTATGCTGGGTTTGTTTAGTTTGCAAATGCTCATCGTTTTGATCTTGCAGCTTGCAAAAGCACATATACGGTCTGCTTAGTCAGTACTGATAAAAGCAATGTTAAGGAGAGAATATTAAAAAATAAGCTATTTCACTGACAATCCGAGTATACTAGTACATTGCATCGCTACCTGCCGATCGAAACACACAGCCTGAGTTAGATGAGAGAATGCATCTTGTCGCCACTGGCCAACTCACTTGTCTCCTGCACTGGCCATGAACCTGGCCACGAATCTAGCCCATGGCACTCAGCTACAGTATTATGCAAGAACACTGTCAAAATGCTCGACAAGTAATAAAGGCAACGTAGATCCAGCGAAAGTTCCAATTTATAAGTTGAACATTTTTTTTAGATTCGTAACATAAGTTATGCATCTAGATAAACACTATTAATTGAAGCATAAGTTGTACAGTTTTTTTTTATTTTCTCTCGTTTAGATGCATAGAAGCTATATATACCTAAAAAAAGCTAGAATGCTTTATAATTTGGAATATGCACGTCTTGGACAGCTAAGGCTCACGACTTTTTTTTTCTGGCATTGCAAAGGAATCTCCCAAGGTTTTCTCAGTTCTGACTGTTTTTATCATAGGACTCCCTATGGACACATAATGTTCATCACCATTGCTTTTTTTTTTTTTCGAGACCACGCCGCCGCGCTTTTTCATTAAGCGGGAGAAAGTTGAAAATACAAGAAGCAACGGTAACCAAAGAGTTACCGGGGCGAAACCTAACTACTACTTGGATACATCACAAGGGATTACATGGTGAATGATTTTTTGCGACAAACCAGTCGACCGCACTAGGCCCCCTCATCGGCGAGCCCCTCCATATTGAGCTCCATGGCGGAGAGGTCAAAACGTCCGTCAAGAAGCATCTCGAAACGGCGCCGCTTAGACGGTGGCATGCCGGGCCTGAAGAGGGTCCTGACCTTTTCCTCGACGGCCATTTGAGCCTCCCTCGTCCCACTTCGCAGCCCGACTTTACGTAGCAACGGCCTGCGGGCTCGCAAGGTCGCATCGCGGCCCTAGGTCGTGCGGCAATACGACCACTACGACGCGGGGTGTGGGTGGAGGCCGGAGTGCGTGCACGGCGTGGGCGTGGCCTGACGAAATGGGGCGATCAGCAACGCACGCAAATCCGTCTTCAATCTCCTTCTCCGTCATTGCGATGGCGATGGCCACGCCCACGGGGGACACCGAGGAGGCTCAGGGAGCGTAAGGCTCCTCTCCGGCCCATCGAAGGGGCCTCCCGGGTCGTGGGCGGCGACGGGCAAGAGGTCGCGAACTCCGCCGCCACCGTGATCAGCCCACCAGTCGGCTTGCACCGGCGGGGTGGGGTTGGAGAGCGGACATCCCGCAAGAGACGCGGTGCAGAACACGAGGCGGCGATCTCCACAAACATTGGGTCCCCCAGCGGGAGGCTCCGCCGCCACGCCGCGGCGCTTCGCTTCAACGGTCGACGCAAAGATCGATAGGTCGCCGCAGGTGTTGGTCGACGACATCCTTGGGTCGACGGGCGGCGCCGGCGTGACAAGCCCACCCCGGCGACCTACGTGGTCGCCGCGCCGCCGCCGCCGCCGGCCCGGCCACGCCGGCGCGTCCCCCTACGGCGCTGCGCGTCGCCAACAACGGGGGCCACCCACCGCGGCGTCTGCATCGTCGGGCGTCGAGGGAGGCGGACGCGAGGATCTCTCCAACACGGACGGCGCCACGTGCGGTTTCGGCGCGCCAGGAGCCCCCTAGGCTGCCGCCACCCTCCGCCGACACCACACGTGGGTGCACGCGTGCGCACGGCTCGCTGGAGGGCGCTGAGGTGAACGGGCGAAGGTGACGGTGCTTGCAGTCCGTGCCCGATGCCTCCTGCCAAGGCAGAGGGAGGCAGCGGTCGAGGAGGTGCACCGGCGGCGACGTGGTCAGGCGCCAGGCAGTTGAAGCAGAGTCCGACGAGAGCGGACGGCACGGGCCACAGTTCATCACCATTGCTTATTTTTCTCGCCATGGATTGATGCTTACAAGACGAGAAAGGCAGTGCCTTCGATCTGCTGCACCTGCACACAGTTGCTTGTTGACTTGGACGAGTTGCTTTACGTGAAGGCACACCCGACGGCTCGGCGCGTGCAAACCTGGAAATTTTCCATAGGATATGAGGCATGCCGTCATACCGTCAGAGGGAACAAAATTGAAGACAACATGTCTACTGTCGACAACAGCTTGATCAGATTAGGTACCTGAGTTGTCGGCGATTTTTTTTAATACCTGAAGACAGGTTTGGTATTAGCCAGATGAGATTGACTGCATTTGCTTTGGACTCCTTTTAAGCAAAAATATCAGACCTGGATGTCCCATCATTACCCTTCTACTGTAAAAAAATTAATAAGAACAACGTATGAGGGACTAGATGATTTTTCAACTAAGAAAAAAAGGCACCCAAATTCTGGGCATAAAGAAATCGAATCTGAGTGTTTGGTTGCATGACCATACCTCCTATCTGTTTGTTCTATTGTTTAATGTTAGCAGGATAAAAGGATTCTTCGTTATTATTTTTGAAGGGAAAAGAAAGAATGGGTCCTTGTGTATCTAAGGATTAAAGGTGTGCCAACTGGCAAAGCGTGAACCTAATCTTCTTTGTTCTTCAGATTCTTTGGCTGAAATTTGTTTAGCACTTTAGCTGGCTGAATTAAGCTTCAGCTTCACACAATCAATAAAT
Organism: Hyparrhenia diplandra; assembly: GCA_015847255.1. Lineage (NCBI taxonomy): Eukaryota > Viridiplantae > Streptophyta > Magnoliopsida > Poales > Poaceae > Hyparrhenia > Hyparrhenia diplandra. Next base: position 74,812 of record JADLZK010009367.1, on the reverse strand, counting down.
TTCAGTTTGCGCAAGGTTTCCAGTAGTGCAGAAAGCTTCTTTTCTCGTGCACAGACCACTATGCTTTACAGGTTTTCCCATGGTGATGGTGGTACAATACTACAATTCAAAATCCGCTATCTTTTCCAGTAAGAAGGCATCTAATCTCCTCCAAATCTATGTCCAAATCGCTGGAACAGTTTGGCTGGCTAACGATGGTCAGAATTCACAGGCATTCTTCTCAGCAGAATGATTGCTCCATTGTCTACTTGCAGGGGCTACGAAAAGGACGGCAGATAGCAACGCACAGGTCTATTCGTTGCCTTTAAGCATGATTGGAGGACCCCCACAACTTTTATCTGCTCAATTTTTAGAAACTCGATCGATTGTGATCAGAAAAGAGTGACAAGATAATTCAATGTCTTATCATATTCAGGAGAAGTTTATGTCCACGAACTCTGTAGCTTACATGCAGCGAAAATTAATGCCCTAGCTTTCTGAGTCATGCGCGTCTGCTGGTATAGATGTTGAAGTGTACTCCATTAACCTGTCTGAGAAGACGGTTAAATGAAAAGGAGCACCACAAAACCCAGCTCACTCATCTTTTGAGTGCATCCCAATTCTTATCAACAGCAAGTCCGTTACAAAGTGACATTGCGCTACACAAAAAAAGGCTGAAATGCCAGGACGCAGGAGGCACCAATTGCAACACTCTGAGAAGCTGGCGTTTCATTTACAGAGATAAGAAAAGGAGCAAGGGAAAAAAAGGGGGAACAGTAATTCCCATGTACACACTGCTATATGGTTGCTAGAAGAAAGTGAAGAGAGGCAAAAGAGAGCGAGCCAAGAAGTGTTGCAGTACCACTATCGAGAATGGAGAATATAGATTTCAGTTTACTTTGTCTGGGTGGCAATGCAGAGTTCTGATACTTCAGTAGTCAGTTCACACCACAAAATCCCCTTCGATTATTTCATCACTTCATGAAATGTGGGATGAATTGTCGTGACAAATCCCTGATATGCTCATTTTCTATCTCGATAAGGCGAACAACCTGCTTGCCCAGAGACAGTGAACTTGTCATGACATTCTAAGCTAATACTACAAATCGATATTGCACAATAATATAAGGGAAATCAGGGAATAGAACAATTTTCTAAACTAACCTCTCCCATAGAAGGCCGCTGCTCTGGGTTTGCCCTGACACATAGATATGCAGTTTTGGCTAGATTATACAATCCATATGTATCATATGTGTCTTTAATGCGATCATCAATTAGTTCGTGAAGTGCAAGGCTTTCAACCAATGGCTCTGCCTGAAATTTTTAGAGGTGTTGGAAACTGGATTGGTGCAGATGTACTGTAAGTATATAAGCAGAATTCACCCAGAATAATACCCATTGCAATATATGTGTGCACTGTCCTCCATGTTCATCAAGCACCTTTCGACCAGATATCAGCTGGAAAAGAACAATTCCAAAGGCGTAGACATCTGTTCTGACAGAAACCATGCCATATTGAGCATACTCCGGCGCCAAGTATCTGATAAACATGACACGAAATCACTCACAATATCAGAAAAAGAAGGATATCATAGAAGGGGAGAACTAGTTGATAGCTCTGCCAGAATTAGAGTTTATCCAGACCCTGTTTGACCCAGAATCCTTGTTTGGATGTTATCATCACCAGCCTTCCATTTTGCAAGACCAAAGTCACCAAGCTGTGAAAGACAGGGACAGCACTTCTGTAATCAGAATGCAGAATACTTTTGCTTCTTGACATGTATAGATAACTACTTACTCCATCTTACCATAGGAACAAAGTCATGTGTCAACAATACATTGCTTGGGCGCAAATCGCGATGAATGATTGGACCAGCACGACACTCCTCGTGTAGAAACCGCAGCCCTTTTGCTATACCAATAGCAATAGCATGCCTCTTGTGCCACTCTAATAAGCATGCCGACTTGTCTGTTTCCACCAAGTAACAAGAGCAAAGTAAGCATGTCATCATCACAGTGCTATTCTTTTAAAGTTTTAAGCATATTAACTGACAACATACCAAATAAATGCCACTCGAGGGAATTGTTGCATATATACTCATACACCAAGATATTATAGTTTTCTTTGCAGCAGTACCCAAGCAGCATGACAATATTTCGGTGCCGAGCAAAACTGAGAACTTGCACTTCTGAGAAGAATTCAGTATAACCCTGTGAGCTAGCTTCTTTGTGCAACTTGGCTGCAATGACCTGACCATCCTTGAGCTGGCCCTTGTACACATGCCCAAATCCACCCTCACCCAGCAAATTTTCACTTGAGAAGTCCGATGTTGCAGTTTGAATCTCCGAGAATGGGAATTTCATGGATTCCTTTATGTACAGAACTGATTTTAGACCACAGCCAATGCACAAAACTGGCCTATCTGATGAATCGTATTGGGAGCTCTTATCTTCGTATTTTCCTGGAAAAGGATCACAAGACCACGCATGGTATTACTGTGCATGATAATATATAATATAATTAGCCAGAAACATCCAATAAATTGTAGCAGCCAGCAAATCACAGCTGTTCTTTTTAGTTTTTAGAAAATGTTAAATAAATCGTGAATTCTACATGAATAACAAGGACTACCAATAGTTTTATGTCTTCTGTTGTCTACACTTCCTTCTTTTTTTTATTATGGTTTAGTAAAGAAAAATTATCTCACCATTAGGCAAGGATTCAGTATCGTCAATTGTGAGAGACATGCCACTGGAGTATGGGATGCTGCATGCAGCCACACTGGAGGTCTCGTGGATCTCGTGGTTGTATAGAGAGGCAAGGTAGCTTACAGGCGATGACCTGATTGATACCTTGCGAGTGTCATCATTTACTGTCTCAGAACTCAGATCCATCATGACCGCAAAACGTTGCACATCCTTCAGTTCAGCTGTGCTTTTGTTTGATGGGTTTGTTCGTATTGACCTCAAGGGTTTCACTTGCAAGTCATCCTGAAATGTCGCAACTTTGCAAGCTATGTGCTTTTCTAAGTGCTTGAAATCTCTCCTGAAGTGCCTGAAAAAAATAAATTCAATAATATTCCCTCAAGTACCCAGAAGAATATGGGCATTGAACTTCCGTTCAGGGTTAGTCTATGTAGACATTGGAACAAGAAATGATGTACAGACCTATCTAGGACAACCCAAGAAGCTTTGCTGGAATTTACTTCATGGATAATGAAAACCTTTGCAGGTGCTCCCGGGATTATCTTGAGGGTCACAGTAATCTGATAAAATTTTGAAGTGTCAGAATGTAACAAGTATTTCAAGATTACTAATGTATTAGTAAATCACCTTGTTATCCAGATTTCTGATATAAAAGTGATTCCACAGAAAGTAGAGATAAGGATAGGCGCTTACATTTTCTACAGAAGAATAACATGTCTGTATAGAATAGACAGATGAAGGCCTTTTACCTTAACATTGTGGAGTGTCTCTATAACTTGTAGGAGCTTATTTTTGTAGGATTCAGCTATGTTTGCAACCTGATCAACTAGGTATCGGTCGCTTGTCCCGACAAAAGATTCTGTAAACGGTTTGGTTTGGTAGCCCACTGAACACAAACAGAAGAACCAAATGCATTAGATACACAGTAAATAATATTTTTGGTGTATTACCACTGCAAACTCGAACTATAGATTTTATTTCATGTATAAACAAATGTAGATAACTATATATCATGGATATAGTATTTGACAAATATTCTATCATTAAAATTCCATGTTAGCTGCTCACACCAATACTACAAAAGCAGAAAGGCTATCACACTGGTGCACATTCAATATACTAGGATTCTTCGATAGAAATAGGAAATGGTGATGCTAGTAGTGACCATAGGAAACTCTACATTCAGATATGCATCACAGATATCAGATTTGGATTTTTCTAAGGTACTCCAAGGTAATATGGACCAAGATTATGAGTCAATACAATAATCAATACGCTTTTATTACCTCTTGATAGGAGTAAAATGCACCAGGTCCCTAAACTTGGAAGAGTCATCCAAATCCTTACGGGTCCAAACTTGGCACATGGTCCAAGTCCTTGAACTTGGCACATGGTACGCCCGCGAGTCCAAACGGGTCCGGACTAGACACGTTTGTCGGCGTGGAGTAATGGCGGTCCTATTCATCTTAGCGTCAATATGGATATTTATATTCACATTCGATTTTCATCATCCGAATACTAAGTGTATGCATCCGCATATGGTTTTTATATATTTTTCTATCTGATTCCGCATTCATATTTCATAAAAATGTAAAATACACGACATTATCCGTATCCACAAATAACAAAGAACCCTATAAATTCATCTAAAACTCATATCTATAGCCGCTTAGTAATGTAAATAATATCAACTTTAATTTAACAAAAAATATGCATCATTTAAACTATTTAAAACTTATCTATATGACTAATAAAATTATATAATAATAGTATTAATAACACTACATAAAGGTTAGTTTTAATAAGGCTAATAATATTAATTTTATGTACTTCAGTTATTATCCATATATTGGTGAATTTTTTTTTTTTTATATATGTTAAACTATGGATAAATATTATTTATAGTTTTATTGATTTTTGATATACTTAGTTATTGAAATGTTTATTATATATGTTGTTGTTGTTTAAACTATAGTAAGATATTTTAAAACTTTAGGGACCTAGATGACACACTTTGTCAAGTTTAGGGGCTGGTCCGGCATTGCTAGTGTCAACATGGACCGCCACATCAGCAAACGGGCCTAGTCTCTACCCTTTAGACATGCGACGTACCATGTGCCAAGTTTAAGGATCTAGATGTGCATTTTATGCGTTTGGAATCTGGATGACATCATCTACCATGTTTAGGAGCCGCTGGTGCATTTTACTCTCTTGATAGGTATGAGGTATCCAATTGCAATCAACCATATCATAGCAAATAAGGAAACCCATCATTTGGGCACTTGCTATCTAGAGCGTAGCAGAGTAGTTAACAAGGGAAATAATTTGACTTGTTGCATCCATATTCAAATCAACTTAGAAAGTAAAATTTCAAAATTTTTATGCATTTTCAGTATTCAAATCATATACACTAGAAAGTATGTGTGGTTTCAATTATCATGGAAATTTTAGGTTTCCTAGCACATGTTCCTTTTGTCAAACTACAACATGTGGTTTGACACACTTAATTTTGTTTTGCAATTTCTGATTTGAAACATATGCAGGTACATTTAGTGGGTTATAGTCTCTGTCTTTTTTTTGTAGGTTCATGGCATCGCCATTTTTTTATTGAATGCAAGTGTTGAGTTTAGAAAGAACATGCTTCCTTTTAGATGGAACACATTAATTGGAATCAACCAACCAAAATAAAATGGAGAATTATAATGATAATTGAGATCTGTCACAACTCTTAATAGAGTTCTTCAGAACTTTGTTAAACAATAAATCAAGAACAAGTTTTTTTTTGTTATTTACCTTTTTTATCCATGCATTCTTACCCTTCATTGTGTCACCATATGTGAATTAAGTCATGCAGACTAACCTACTCCATTGGTGTTTCTGAAGGCTACAGTGCTGCCTCTAAAGTGCTATCCTATGAACAACAGTATGCTACCATCAACCAGACATGCATGATTGCAATCTCCTACAAATGCGATGTTTCCTATCTAGTTCCACTATAGTAATACATAACAACTCACCCACCCCACAGTCAAATGCACAATACGGCAATGAGCATGAGCACAGCTTCTAAAAAGGGAAAATGAACACAAGATGAGGCAAGTTAAGCATCAAAACTGCTATGACATTCGATTTTGAAATTAAACTAATATAAAACTAGATTGTGTGTGCTGAGTCGTAAAATAGGGACATTAATTAAGAGTGTGATATCCCAGAGATGGTCCTCACATGGATGGGTGATGGAATGAAGCACGCCGAGCACGAGCAGCGAATCACTCGCGCGGGAGTATGTCTCCTCGGTCGACCAGATTCTTGAGCGCCGTTTTGATCTCGTCATCCCGGTGGTCCGCGTAGCGTCCAGCGCCACCACGACCATCTGTGACGGCGGCAGCGGCGACGCCATGACGGACGGCGTCACGTCCTCGCCCTCGGGGGTGGCGTAGGTGCGCCCCCGACGACGCGGGGGTGGGCTGGCCGTCCCCGGCGCTGATGATGGAGGACATCGACATAGGGAGCCCAGCGGGCTCCTGAAGGGGCTGGTCCACCGCCGACGCTGGCGATGCCGATGCCGACGCGATCCCCTCCTGCTGCCGCCGCCACCGCCGCAGCCATCGTGGCCACCCGGAAGCGCGGTTATGAAGGCCTCGAGGCGCCTACGCGCCGCCGAGTATATTCGGGAGATCACAGCGTACATTCGATCCTGCTGCAGGCGCGGGGGCACCTCGAGGTCGCCGGCGGAATATATCCTCCGCGGTCACCAGCAGAGACGGCGACATGACGGAGGATGCGAGGCGATGTCGCGGCGGCGAATCGCGGGAGCTTGTCGCGGGGCGGCTGGACGGTTGCGGCGGCGGGGCCAGCGAGAAAGCCGAGAGCTGTTCCGCTCCGAAGGAAAGCAGGGGCCAGCAAACAGTTTACTTGCAGGAGGATCCGCAGCGGCTAATCTATGCAGGTTCTCTCCCTTGCCTTTGCTTAGGTCTAATCTGAATCTAAAACAAACAAGAAAACAAATCCCTTTAAATTTCACGAAGAAAAGATTTATGTTCTCTGTCTATCAAGGATTTAGTTGACAAGATTCTTGGGAATCACTACTAAACAGTCAAATGGCGGCTAAAGAATTTAGTTGACAAGAACCACTTCTCCTTTTACACTGAAATCTAAAACAAAACTGCATCACTCTCCATCCAATCCCACTAAAAATTACTCCAAAATCAGTTCTCATATATTCCCTCCACCGCCAAAAAAAAATATATCATTTTCAATTCTTGCTTCTCAAAGAGTATATGAATCTTAAGTTTGACACAATATATAAACGAGATACTGATATTTATGATGTGTAATACTAAATATATTTTCAGATGCAATTATCTATTTTTTTTTTTTTAATATAAATCTATCTTCTTGCCCAACAGGCTGGGTCAAAGTTGTCAAAAAAAAAAAAACGCGAGCCAGGGTCGCAAACGCGCCCAGAAAGTGCATATCTGGCCCAGAAAGAGCATATCTGGCCCAGCCTTAAACTACAGCTGCACTAGAATTTTGCCTATCGGCCCTACACCGACCGGCCCAACAAATGCGCAGGCCCAAACGCGGGAACTGAGCTACCGGCACTCGCGGCGCACGTGAAATGAAATTTTTTAGGTGCCGTTTCCGCACTCCTCGTCTTTTAAATCCATACTCTAAAAGGAATGATCTCGTCCGCCGTCCATCGAAATTCTCACCTTTGTATACAGTTTAAGCCCATGACATCCATACTTGATCTTTTATTTTCTACATTAGTGGGACCACAATGTAATTTTATCTAAATATATCCATGTGAGATCTTTGTTTTGAAGGATTTATTTAAAGGAATTCAATGGTGTAATTGAAATTTCATTTGACTTTTTTAATCTGTGAGTTATAACATTTTGTAGGTAATCACCGCGATTGGGGTCCACCACTTCTCTCTCCTGCTTCCCACGCTGCTTTCTAATCTGCTTGCTGGGCCCCAAGCCACTTTGCACCTCCAGTATGCCCTCTCCAGACGCCTGGGATACCGTCTCGGAGTTGGAACGGGCAGACAACGTACGACATACAGTTCCGCGGTGCAGCGAATTTTTCGCTATACAGATACTGGAGGAAAATCTTAGAGCAAGATTAATAGATTCGCCCGCTGCCGGCGGCAGGAACGCCAGGTCACTCAAGCTGTGGTCCGGTGGTGGCGGGTCCCATCCATCCTTCAATGCTCCATGCGGTTAAAAAATGATACTGGAACGAATGGGATGCGGAGGAGCTGTGGACCAGGGCATTTCGCCCGCTTTTTGCCGGCGTTCTGCGAGTCGCTCGCTCTCGGCGTTCTCTCTCCCCACGTCAGATTGTGATTACGTGTTCGTTCATTTCGCCGACTGAACTTGCCTCATTGTACTTGCTCTTACAGCACCCGGTGCGGATAGTCTACCAGGCGAGCGAATTCACCGACGCTTCGACTCGTTGCCTCGGTGCCAAGCAAGCCTCGAGTCGGGAGCCAACAGCCACCTGCAACTGGCTCTGGCTAGCCCACCCACCCAGAGTCCACACCGAGATATCCGCGTGGCGTGGACTCGGGGCATTCCATCTTTGGCCTCCTCCGCCTCGCCGGCGTCACGGCCGCCGTCGACCCCCGCCTCCTCCCCACCCCCCGGCTCTAGTCTCGATCTCTCCTCCCGTTCTCCGCCCACGCAATCCCTGCCACCGCCGAATGCGGGACCCTCGCCTTTGCTGACCGACTGACCGATTCTGCTGCTGCCGGGTTAGTTGAGCGACCGCCTACCGTACCCCACGCCGCGCCCGGATCTCGCATGCGCCGCCGCCGCCGTCGCGCGATCTAGTTGCTGCGCGCTGCCCCGCAGGAGGGTAGGGCTTCTGGGGCCTGGTGTGTTCGGGCGGCGGATATGGCAACGGAGGCGTCCACCTCCGCGGCGGGCGGGAGCTGGGTGGAGGGGATGTCGGCGGACAACATCAAGGGGCTGGTGCTCGCGCTCTCCTCCAGCTTCTTCATCGGGGCTAGCTTCATCGTCAAGAAGAAGGGGCTTAAGAAGGCCGGTGCGTCCGGCGTCCGCGCAGGTGACTTGCTGTGTCTGTCTCGCCCCTTCCATTCCCATTGATCCAGACATTCCGTTGCTCCGTAGATCGTGGTGGCTGGGCTGGCTGGCTGTCTGCTGCTGCGTTTTTTTTGCTTTGATCTTAGAGGCGCTACGTGAGCGGCCTTCGAGGCTCGGTTTTCGTTTGGGCGTGGAATCTCCTTTCCTGTTGAGCGTTGAGTGTCGGATGCTTTGCTCCGGATCTGTGTTAGAAGTACAATTAGACAGTGTATACCTGAAGTTAGTTCAGATACTGTAATAAATTGTGTTGTCTAGGGAGTTGACCTGATTCGAGGTAGGTCATTTACAAGTAGCTGTGCCTTGTGCGGGGGTTATATTCATGGTGTCACAATTATGCCTTGTCTTTTGCTCATTTTTCTTAGGCCATGCATTTGTTAGTTCAAGAATAGTTTGTTTAGTGGCTGTTGCTTATCCACTGAGTACATAAATTCTAGATGCACTCCAGTTCAAGTAGGTTGGACTGTAGAAGGGAGGTGTGGTTTTGTGCAAGGTGAAAAGGGATTATTTGTTGGGTTACTTTTATGAGGTTACCGCTGACTGGAAATTATGGCCGTGGATGTTCTGACATGCAGTGCTTTTGAAGAGTTGTGTTTGGGTCACTCCGTTTTAGGGCTGTTTAGCTTTGAGATTTAGTGGCAGATACTCTGTTCTTTGTCATTGACTTTGTTTACATTGGTGGTTTATTGCAGGTGCTGGTGGTTACTCTTACTTGTACGAACCATTATGGTGGACAGGAATGATTGCAAGTAGGTCACCTCTTATGCTAGTAGGCCTTCTTTTGTTGTAATGCTGAATAATGTAATAGTATTAACGATTCTTAGTTCTATTTTCCAGTGATTGTTGGAGAAGTGGCTAACTTTGCAGCATACGCTTTTTGCTCCGCTATCTTAGTCACACCACTTGGTGCACTTAGCATCATAATTAGGTAAGAAATATAGCTCATACTGTCTTGATGTTGCTTGTTATCCAAACGTCCTTTTGTTCCTTCGTTTTTCTAACATGCTTCTCTCACAGTGCCGTTCTTGCAGACATTATGTTGAAGGAAAAGCTGCATATATTTGGTATACTTGGGTGTGTCCTTTGTGTTGTGGGTTCAACAACTATCGTACTTCATGCCCCTCAGGAGCGTGCAATTGAATCTGTAGCAGAAGTGTGGGATCTTGCTACTGAACCAGGTACCCTCCTTCCTTGCCCAGTTATCAAATATTAGTTACGCTGCTTTGGTACATTATCTCAGTAAGAACTAATGCCTTAAGTTTTTGTTTTGCAGCCTTTCTGTCTTATGCTGCCATCGTTCTTGCCGCAACGTTTGTGCTCATATACTACTTTATTCCACAATATGGTCAGACACACATCATGGTCTATATTGGTGTTTGTTCCCTTGTAGGATCTCTGTCGGTATGTATTTTACACAATCACTTGGCACTAGTTCTCAATATGTATTTGTTTGAGTGATATGCACTAATTCCCTTTCCTTCAAAATGTTCTGGTGTTGGCAGGTCATGAGTGTGAAAGCTCTCGGAATAGCCTTGAAACTTACCTTTTCTGGAATGAACCAGCTAATTTATCCGCAAACATGGTTGTTCACCATTGTTGTTGTTGCATGTATAGTGACACAGATGAACTATCTGAACAAGGTAATAATGATTTTTCATTTTAATGAAGAGTTCAATGGTGCATAACTGCATATATAGTGAGCATTGAGTACATCAATTACTATTGTGAAACATGCTTTTCATGTTCTGCTTGGAAGTAAGTGGCAAAGTGCTGGCACGAATGCAGGATGTATCTATGCTTATTGAGTGCTCCACTTGAATTCGAGGGCTAGTGGTCGAGTATCCATCTTTTGCTTCTTACATGAGTCATAATGAATTGTTGATGTGAAACAAACTCCTATGTTAACATGTTATGTTATGTAATGCATATCGTGAATTTATCATAATTGGCCAATTGAGTAATTTGGTACTTTGGGTACCTTGCTCTTCTCCTGCTATTGTAATTGTTTTCTATTTTGTTAGTTATCTTCGATCCGAAAATTGTGGCTCTACTACCAGATGATTTCATATTTTATATCGTGCTCATTTTAGTATTATAGCACTTCAGTGCAATACCCATTGTTGTAACCTGCAGAGGATGTAGTACTACTACTGTCAATAATATGGCATAATAGACATTGCAATGCTATTAGGATTAATATATCTCACCTGATGATACTTTCATAGAATGGTTTGGTACTTATCTATGTTATTATTTGAAGGAGCATCCTAACTCTAGTGGACCAACTAAATTTATTTTTTTTTTATTTTTTTCCTGTAGGCTCTTGACACTTTCAACACTGCAGTTGTATCGCCGATATATTATACAATGTTCACGTCACTAACCATTTTGGCTAGTGTGATAATGTTCAAGGTAATTGCTTTTTCTCTATTTTTGGCAACGTTCAATGCAGTACACTTATTGCCCTACTTTCTATCTGCAAGTTGTTTGATATGGAATGAAATGTGCTTGTTTAGATTAAAAGTAATAAAGGGAAGCATCTTCTAGTATTATTTGTTACCTGCAGCTTCTAGATTATCCATTTGTTACTCAACCTATCAGGTTTTATGCCCACCATTTTTCAATTGGCATCTCCGTGTACATATAGAAGTATTATTACAAGGGATAAATTAGCCTTGTAGGGACAGATATAAATTAGGAATTGAATGTTTAAAGACTTGGCTGTTTCTCATTAATTTCTCCAGACCTTCAATGTGCGCCTGGGCCCTCGACCCCAGTGTCTCCACTTATCAGTAATACTGCAGAAGTGCAGATCATGCTGAAATGCTTTGCTGCTTGCTTCAACATGAATCTGCTAGTACCTTTTTTTAAGCGGGGTGTACCTCATTTCCATTACCACCACAGAAATACAGTAGTCGTGGCGTACTTTTAAAGAAGAGTACAGAAAAATACTCTTCTTAGGGTAGGACTTGTTTGTGCTGCATGATGGCTGAAAGGAGGATGGTTGATGGAAATGCGATGTTATTGGTAGTTGATGTGATGAAGAGCCCACAACAGAGGACAGCAGGGGTTTATGGTGGCTGGTGGAGAAATAGTGAGATAAGGGTGTGTTGGCCGATGGATTAATGCATGTTCTCAGATACCATATGCTGCTGTCCTACTAAGGGTGTGTTTGGTTTGGCTTTTGGCTGTGGCTTTTGCCCCTAAAAAGCCAAAAGCCCAACCAAAGGGGTGGCTGCCACCAAAAAGCCAAAGCCAAAAGCGACTTTTGATGTAGTGTAAATTTCATCAAAGCCAAAAAGCACCTCGCACCACGCTTTTAGCTGCTTTTTGGTTTCAATATTTACCCGCCGCCACCGGTTATGAAAGAAAATAACGATTCGTTCAGTTCTTTTTTCTCCGTGCCTTCCGTCGCCCGAGGCGGCGCCGTCGTCGCGACTTCGCGAGTTCGGCCGCCACACCCGAGCGGCGAGCCGAACCGCCGCGCCCCTCGGCGAGCTCCCGGCTGCCGCGCCCCAGGAAGTGCAAGGCCCTGACCGCGCGCCCTGGCGGCGAGCCGGGATGGCCTCAGCAGCGAGATCCGGCCTCAGCGGCGAGATTCGGATGACCGGCGGGGAGCGGTGGAGAGCCCTCTGTCCCTCGCCCATGGCGGTGGATGCCTCGCCCCCCGGCGGGCACCGGCGCTCCTCCCCTACCCATTCTCGATGGGCACCAACGCTCGCCGTCTCAGGCCTCTCCCGGCCCGTGCCCGCCCGCGAGGGCGGCCGTGCTGCTCGGCCACGCGCACGGTCGCTGCGAAGGGAACTCCCCAGCGACATGACCTGCCCATTCACGCCCGGCATCCCGGCTCCGGCGCGGCATCCCGGCATCCCGGCTCTGGGCCGGGCCGGATGCAGCGGCGGACGGGCGCGGGTCGAAAGTGCTCCGTCGTGGGCGCGTGCTGCGAGAGACCTCCCGTTCTATCGCTCAATCCGGGACTCGATACATTCAGCAATGAGGAGAGGCGATGTTGCACACTCGATCCCAAATTTCTATCCTTTTTTGCATGTCAAAATGTTAATCAACATTAATCAATTTTGTTCTCTATATAATACTCTACAGATTTATTTCAAGGATAGAGATCGAATTCTCAATGGTTTGGGAGATGAAGAGTTTCAAAGTTTGGTAATTTTGGTACACAATTGGGATGCAAGTAGTTCGAGCTTCATTTTTACTTTGTTTAAATAGACATTTTCATATAAATTAATGAGCAAATTAGTTTTTTATGAGCAATTTCCATATAAACAACTCCTATAAATTCAAGGGTATTACGGGTATTTTAAGACAGTCTACAGTTTCACAAAGACACCTCTAACCAAACGGACTTCTTTTTCCCACAAATACACTTTCTCAAATTGCTTTTCCCACAACTCAGCGCACTCTCACAGCAGCTTTTTCAAAAGCCACAGCCCAACCAAACACACCCCTAAATTACCATGGTCTTCACAGATTGGTTACGAGATCCATTAGTCTGTGACACATATTAAGCTTGTGCTCCCAGAAATAACCATTTAACTTGGGTTTTGCTGTTGGCCACTTATCTGTTGACAGACAATGCTCCATGAATTGTTTAGTCATGTACTTATCCAGTTCAAGCCTTTGGGCATGGTTGTCTGTATTCCCTCATACAGTTGTACTTAATGAAAATTCTCAACACTATTACTGACAACTAAACTACTTGCATGCAGGACTGGGATCGTCAAAATCCAACTCAAATTGTAACAGAGATGTGTGGTTTTGTTACCATTCTTTCAGGGACGTTTCTTCTCCACAAGACAAAAGACATGGTTGATGGTATGATATAATGCTCTCCACTTTTTGTTTGTTTTATGTGCCAAAAACGCACTAAATCTTGGTGATGTTTCACTCTGGTATCACAGGTCTCCCACCAACTCTACCTGTCCGGATTCCTAAACATGCGGATGATGCAGCTGAAGGAATTCCTCTTAGATCTGCTGCTGAAGGCATCCCACTCAGATCACCAAGAGCAACAGAATCATTTCGATCAACTCTATGATGTTTCGTGATCTTTGTGGCCATGGCCAGCCATTCTTTCATTTGATACACACCTTTGTAGATTGTATTTTAGGATTCCAAAAGGTAAAGGCGCCACTCCCCTTGTAATTTTGAGACACCGGTGTAGAGTATTGGGGTACCTCTGTTATACATCTCGAGATGCCCAGAATGGGCTTCGATCCAGTTTTTGATACACACCACGGTGGCATACAAGACCCGTTCTCAGCGACACAGTGACTGTTGTATTCTTTGGATAGAAATTTAGAAGATAGGAAAAGAATCTGAAGAATGCTCCTTGGAGAAACTTTGCCTCCCATCCACTTTGTGGTGTTCTAGTTTCTGATCTGCTGTTTTTTTTTGCAAACCATTAATCTTATGTTCGTTGCTTCTGTGTGAGGTGAAGGCACTTGCCTTGCTACTCATGCTGAAGCAAATTCATTTTCTTTTCGTGTCCAACTCAACTTGTCAAGAATACCGGAAGGTGGATTCTTTTCAGCTTTCGCTCAGTTTAGCCCGCCCTTTAATTGAGCTTGTCATCGCAACCTTCCTCGCGCACTCTTTACCACAGCATCAATGGCGGAGAAGGAAGAATGCAAGGTCCTCATCGACCAGGCAAGCAACGACGTCGTCGATCCACCACGCGAAGACGAGGATGATGAGGACGACGACGATAGCTGGAGCTTCATCGTGCTCCTCAACCTGGTCCTCGGCGGCACGGCGCGCCTGAACGTACTCCTCCCGACCGCCACGATCCTGGCCTTCGCCATCTTCGCCCCTCTCCTCACCGATGACGGCAAGTGCGCCCGGCTGAACGGCATCCTGACCGCGGCCTTCGTCGTCCTCTGCGCCGCCTCGTGCGTCTTCTTCACGCTCACCGACAGCTTCCGCTCGGCCTCGGGCCGCCTCCGATACGGCATCGCCACGCCCACGGGCATCCGCACGTTCTGCGGCGGCCACCGGAGGAGGAAGGGGCCGAGGAGCCGGAGCGTTACAGGCTGCGGTGGTCGGACCTGTTCCACACGACGCTGGCGCTGGTGGCGTTCGTGACGTTCGCCGCCTCGCACCACGACGTGGTCCAGTGCTACTACCCCGCCGTGCCCCGGAAGGTCGTCAACACCGTGCCGCTCGTGATCGGCTTCGTGGTGAGCCTCTTCTTCGTGCTGTTCCCGTCCAGGAGGAGAGGCATCGGCTACCCTTTCCTGCTCCGCACCGACCTCGTGTACCTGCACCGCTGAAAACTTAGCAGGCCGGGGCCGGCCGGCCGGCGTGCCGGAGAAGTGTGCGCCGCCGCCGCCTGTCTAATTATCTGAAGTCTGAACGCGTTGCGTGTGTGCGACCGTGATCTGTACTTGAATTCACATAAACGGAAATTTTTACATGGTTTGCAATGATTCTCTTCTGAAATTTGTGCCAAAATGTATGCACATCTTTATTAATTGCCTCTCTCATTCTGTACAAATCTGCAAGAATGGCAGGGAGAGATGTCGATCCCAGAAGCAATTTGAGTGTAGCTGTGGTTGCCCCAGACATGTTGCTTGATCATTCTGCCGCGTCCGGGTTCGGCTCAAGGCCTGCAATTTGCTTCAGTGGCTTCCAAACAAAACTTCTCCTGCACGCGTCCAACAGGATCATGTGATAAAAGGTTTAGCCACAAGTGCTCCCGTGTGGTGGGAAATTGAGCATGGAGAATTGGAGATAGAAGAAGAAACGCATGTACCAGTTGCCGACTTCTGCGATCACCCTGACTTTGGGGCGGATGTCTGGGAGCATGGCCAGGAACTGCAGCTCAGCCTTGGACAGAACCTGCATGTATATCAGAAGAGGTTCAAGAAGAGAGCACTTGATCAGTAAAAGTCCCGATCGATGGAGGTGCTTGCGTGCAAGCGGACACTGCACCTTGGCTTCCATGATCCAGACGACGAGGCCTTTGGCGTCCGGGTGCAGCAGGCTGAGCCTGTAGTCCACCTCCGGCGGGAAGTACCACCGCGCCACCGGCTGCCTGCCGAGGCTCGGCTGCAGTCACTCATCACAACTCCGGTAGAGTCAGTTCTTCGATCGATCGGCCACTCCCCGTCGGCGCCGCCGACGACGAATGGACACGGAACAAGAAGAAGAAGAATGGCGTGCGTGCGTACGTACCGGACAGACGGGGTGGACCTTGGTGAGCGTGGTCTCCGGGTCGCCGAGCCCCCGCGCGGAGAGGTCGAGGAAGTAGTAGCCCTTGTAGCGGAGCTGGTTGAGGTAGCGGCCCTCGTAGCCGCCCTCGTGCGGCGGGTAGACGGCCAGCGCCTTGTGCTTCTCCACGTCGTCCAGCCACTTGCCCAGGTCCGGCCGCACCAGGTCCCCGCCCACGAAGTCCAGCAACGAGCTGCGCACGGACACCGCCCCCGGACGCCTCGGCGCCGGCCGCTGAGGAGCGAGGGCGCCGGGACCGGGGACACGGACACCGCGCGCGCCGCCGCCCGCTGCTGTTGCCGACCACATCCTGCTGCCTGCGGCCGTGCGTGCGTGTGGGTGGGAGTGGGAGTCGCTTGCTTTTGAGCCTGTGGCGCGAAGATGGCTTGCGGTAAAGTGGGGGAAGTGGGGAGGGGTCGCGGCGGATAAGCCAGCAATCGAGAGGCGGCCGTCCGTCGGTTCTGGTTCTGTCCGCCGAATGACTGAAGGAGCAGAGTACATAACCAATGACCAATTAGGCTAATTTGAAAATCGGGCCTTTGACGTTTCTACCCTCACTTTTACTTTTTTTTTTTACTTTGTGATTTTACCTCTGTTATTTCAAAACGAAGGGAAGAGTCTACCCTGTGCGTTAAGTCCCTCTAACGGTGTTAAAAAAGACAAACAAACGGGGTAAAATCACCATTTAGCTTAAAAGCGAGGGTAAAATCATCAAATTTTTTTTTTTTTTTTTTGTTTATTTTTCATCATTTAATATGCATGTACCAACGATGTTAAATAAGAGGGATAGACAGAGGTTTCATTTGAAAAAAAGGTGAGGGTAAAAAACACTAAGTTGAAAAAATAAGGGTAAAATCACCATTGGACTTTAAAGTAAGGGTAGAATCACCAAATTCCCTTAAAAATTCCAATCTTCGTTGTTCACAACCAAAGTTGTTAATATTGTGCAGTTATCAAAATGTGGAATAGACTTCACCGCTGTCATCAAGATGGTCAAAGAACATACATAGAACATTCAATTTAGAGTCCAAATGAAGAAATTGGAGTAAAATTCACATGATCTTTAAAGTTGGTCTCCAAAATTTCAAAATGCTTTTGTCTCACTGAATTTGTAGCGGTTTTAACTATAATCTTTTGCAGCCTAACTATAGTACTTTATGGTTTAACTATATATAGTCTAGTGGCATGTACTTGAAATGAGTATCAAGTGGGGAGGGGTCACGGATAAGTCTGCGATCGAGGATTTTCTGTTTTTTTAATCTTATATGATCGAAAATATTATCACGCTTGATTTTCTTGTTAGTCTCAATGGCTTTTTTTTAATAACGAATTACATTCCGGCCTCTGCGGCAACGCACACGACCAAAGCCTCTACGTGTGACCATACGGTAAAAACTTATTTACGTAATCTAAGAACAAAAAACTTTAGTATATGAAGATATGTATACTAAAAAATCAACCGCATCCATAGCGTCGAAGAATTAAACCCATGGACACCCCACCTCAACGCGCCGTTGAGAAGGCAAAAATGGTATGTCGCCTTCGGACATCCCCCATTGCGGTGGCAAACCGGCCCACGCTTGATCCAAAACCCGAAATTTGGATCGGATCCGGCGATGGATATGCCGCCACTCGACTCGTGTTACCGGGTTGCTAGGGTGCATCGCGACGACCACGAAAGAGAGGTCGTTCCTCCTTTGTTAGAATGTGTGAGCAACGGCCGCCGTCGTCAAATTATCTGCTAAGACGGAAGTCGCCAGCGAATCTTCGACCCCATCCTCTCCTTTTTTCGACCTCCACCTTGGGCACTCCACCTGTAGCTTATGCGCGGGGTGAGGTTTGGGGATGGTGGATCCGATCAAGGAGAACCGAAGTCCGACCATGGAGGCAACGGATCCGATCACGCGGAGACGACGGTTTGGGAGAACGTGTGCACTGATCAAGGTCGTCCTCCTCTTGAATTCGGCGGGGCCGAATCCGATGAAGAGGCGCCATCTCCAATGGAGGAACGCCGTTTGCCGAGGGTTGTCTTGCTGGTAGGAGAGGCCCCGCCCTCGCTGGGTAGGAATCGGCCGGGGCACGTTGGCACGCCCGCCCTAGGAGTGTCGGATCCGGCTATCGGACTCGAACCGCCACACCAACCCGACGCCGTCACCTCACATCCCACCATGGCCACCGGCCCGACCGCGGATGGCACACCGGGCGTTGGATCCGCCCCGAGCGGCCAGGCCGATCTTCTTTGCCGCCTGCATGGAGGATGGAGAACGAGGAGAGCGAGAAGTGCGTGCCTCCATCTCCACCAACCGATGGCTACGGCGGGCGTGGCCATGGTCGCAGCTTGTCGGCCTCGTCGAGCCCTCACGCCCGTGCGCGAGGGCGTTCGCCGCACGCCGTCGCCAAGACGCTGGAGTCAGCCCCTCGATCTTTGGATCTCGACGATGACGATATGGCGCCGCACCCTCCGTGCGTGAAGACGAAGTGTCTTGCCTCGTCGGGCCGCGAGTTATCGTCGCGCCGGCTTCCCCGCGCGGGATGGAGATCGGCGGATCGCGTCGGCGTCGGGCGATCGCGCGGGGCGGCTCGTCGGCGCCTCGCACCAGCGTCGCCCGAGGGAGGGGCGGCGGGGAGGACGAGGGCGGGGAGGGTTAGCCAGCGCGCTGGGGCTGGGGAGGCCGCCGGCGGCGCGGCGGTCAGGGGTTGGCTTTAAAAATCTCATATGATCGTCATGCATCAAAAGTTAATTTACATCATAAAGAGTTGAGCTCTATAAATTGATTTAGCATCTACAAGAAAAACCAAACGTTAGGAATTCATAGGAGCAAGTTCAACCGCAAGCTTTATGTATGACTGTATGAGCCTGTTACAACCAGGTACACGTGTGTGACGCAGTATCGTGCGGCTCCGGGACGAAGTGTCCTTTTTTTTTTTAATACTAGAAGATGCACTTAAAAAACAAAATCATGGAACATTAGTCATTTTATCAATCTCGTACGGTATTAATCCTTTTATTATGGCTTGCATTTATTATGGGTCATATGATTTAATTAAAATATGGTTGGGTTAAACCCAAGTAAAATCTAAATAAAAATAGCTACATAATTAGGGTCTGTTTGGTTCCTATGTGACTAGGGACTAGAGACTAATTTTCAGTCCCTAGTCCCATGAATCAAACAGGCCATTAATCATAGACCCTACTGACACACATACGCCCCATTGTAACCTATATTTCCAAGTATTTCTTAATTAATCAAAGGTTCTCCTCTATAATTTTTTAGCTCTCGTAAATCCATGGATTCAGAGAGCAGTCATAAATAGACACAAGTAGCTCAAGCAATCTGCCTAGATAACACATAACGTTCCCTTTTTGCTTGCAAACATGGTTGGAAGACAAGGAAAAGTAGGCAGCACGAGCATTATGTCATTGCAAGCTATCAAGGCCTCATCTCCTCATCATCCTCCTCGATCTTTGGCGCCAGGTAAAATCTAATGTAGCCCATATCTGCTATATTGTACTCGACCACCACTGGTAGCTCAGATGACAGACTGATAGTCACTTGTTCAGACAACGAAGACGCCTTGGTGAAGGAGTTCATGTACCTCAGGGCAAAGGTGAGGGAAACCGGCTCTTGCATCTCTATAATGGTAGCCTCTTCAGGCTTGTCAATACTTTGGTTCTGCCTGCAGACAACCTTTACACTCCCAATTTCTCCAGATGTGGAGAACTTCACGTGCTCCTTAGTCACCGAGATAACAACAGTGTCCCCAATGCTGCTCAGGTACTTGCAGATGTTCGTAAACTCAGCCGATGCCATGCGAATGATGGCCTGGTACTCGAAATCCGGGATTCCGATGTGCTCGCTGTCGATGTCCATGAGCTTCATCTTCGAATCGGCGAACTTATCTTCCTTGGGCGACTCGAGAATGAAGGTGACGGCGTCGGAGCCGTCGTCGGCCTTGATGGTGATGATGTCGTCGTCGTTGCCGGCGTAGGGCCAGCGGAGCATCTTGGCCATGCTGTTGAGGTTCATGCCCATCGTGAAGTTACGGTCACAGCGGTAGTGCTCGAAGCCTTCGGCGCGGAGGAGCAGCGCGACGAGCGCGACGTGGCTCGAGTCCATGGCCTGCAGCGAGAACCCGGTCCCGCAGCAGTCAAAGTTGGCATCGGTGACCAGCTCACGGATCGCCTCCAGGACCTTCCTCAGGAGGCTCCCCTGCACCAGCCGCAGCTCCAACATCGTGGCGGTAGTCTGTTATTCGGCGGTCGGCGGCCCTAAATGTGATTTGGGCAGGAGCAGAGGTTATTATTAGTAGGTACAGATAAACCAAAGGCCAAACTAATATAGATTCCCTTCACCTTTGCATGTGGGCTTCATAGCGGACTGTGTATGCGGCCCAACCCAACACGTCTAGGTGCGGTCCAACCGATGACTGATCCCTACTCGGTCGAGTAGTTCATGGCGGCGCCGACCATGGTCCATGGCGAGCGCATTACGAATCGATCCGGCCGCCGCGGGACGGCGGGAGAGGGTGGGGCTCGCCGGCGCATATTGGTGGATCCGCCCTACTACAACTCAGCAAGCGTCTTGTGTTTGTTTGAAACCGGGTCCTGACACAACAATGCAAGTCATAGTACGAACGGTATCCAATCCAATTACACCGCCACGCCTTTTTAACACGTCACGCATATCCGTCTCCTGACCGCGTGACCGTCCGATCAGAAAAAAAACTAGCGGCTCGCATCACGCAGCCACGTGTCAAGCAGGCGTTGGACAATGCACGTCACTGCGAGTCACACACCGCCTCCGATTCGCCACTTCCCTCCGAAATCGGGACTCGCCAGTCGCCCCGCCGCCGCAGGTGGCTTTATATACCGGCGCGTCGTGTACCCAAACCCACGTCCACCTCTCGACTCGTCGTGTGTTACCAACATCGCAACACGACGATAGCTACAGCAACGCTCAGCAACGCGCGCGACGATGATGGCTCGACGAGGGTGCATCAAGTTGCTTTTTCGCGCTGCTGGTCGCCGGGCTGCTTCTCCTCGTGGCCCCGACGACCTACGCAGCAGCAGCGGCCGCTGAAGGAGGTGCCAGCGGCGGCACCGTGATCGGCATCGACCTGGGCACCACCTACTCGTGCGTCGGCGTCTACCGGAACGGGCGCGTGGAGATCATCGCCAACGACCAGGGCAACCGGATCACGCCCTCATGGGTCGCCTTCACCGACGGCGGCGAGCGCCTCATCGGCGAGGCCGCCAAGAACCAGGCGGCGGCCAACCCTGAGCGCACCATCTACGACGCCAAGCGCCTTCTCGGGCGCCAGTTCGACGACGCCGCGCTGCAGCGGGACATGAAGCTGCTCTCCTACCAGGTCGTCGAGAGGAACGGGAAGCCGCACGTGCGGGTCCAGGTCAAGGAAGGCGACGTGCGCGAGTTCAGCCCCGAGGAGGTCAGCGCCATGGTGCTCACCAAGATGAAGGAGACGGCCGAGGCCTACCTCGGCGAGAAGGTCACGGACGCCGTCGTCACCGTCCCGGCCTACTTCGACGACGCGCAGCGCCAGGCCACCAAGGACGCTGGCGTCATCGCCGGGCTCAACGTGCTCCGCATAATCAACGAGCCCACGGCCGCCGCCATCGCCTATGGCATTGACGAGAAGGGCCCGGAGAAGAAGGTGCTCGTGTTCGACCTCGGCGGCGGC
This sequence comes from Hyparrhenia diplandra, assembly GCA_015847255.1. Lineage (NCBI taxonomy): Eukaryota > Viridiplantae > Streptophyta > Magnoliopsida > Poales > Poaceae > Hyparrhenia > Hyparrhenia diplandra. Next base: position 53,087 of record JADLZK010009367.1, on the reverse strand, counting down.
ACGTTCGACGTCAGCATCCTGGCCATCGACAACGGCGTCTTCGAGGTGCTCTCCACCAACGGCGACACCCACCTCGGAGGCGAGGACTTCGACCAGCGCGTCATGGACTACTTCATCAAGCTCATCAAGCGCAAGCACGGCCGGGACATCTCCGGCGACGCCCGCGCGCTAGGGAAGCTTCGCCGCGAGTGCGAGCGCGCCAAGCGCGCGCTTAGCAACCAGCACCAGGTGCGCGTGGAGATCGAGGCACTCTTCGACGGCGTCGACGTCTCGGAACAGCTCACCAGGGCGCGCTTCGAGGAGCTCAACAGCGACCTGTTCCGGAAGACGATGGTGCCGGTGAAGAAGGCCATGGCGGACGCCAGGCTGCAGAAGAGCGACATCGACGAGATCGTGCTCGTCGGCGGCAGCACCAGGATCCCCAAGGTGCAGCAGCTGCTCAAGGACTACTTCAATGGCAAGGAGCCCAGCAGGGGAATCAACCCCGACGAGGCCGTCGCGTACGGCGCCGCCGTCCAGGGCGGTATAGTCAGCGGGCACGGCGAAGGTTTGGTTGTCCTCGACGTCACGCCGCTCACTCTGGGCATGGAGACCGTGGGTGGGGTGATGACCAAGCTGATCCCGAGGAACACGGTGATTCCGACGAAGAAGACGCAGGTGTTCACCACGTACCAGGACAGGCAGACCAGCGTGACCATCATGGTGTTCCAGGGCGAGCGCAGCATGACCAAGGACAACAAGCTGCTCGGCAAGTTTGACCTCTCTGGGATCCCACCGGCGCCAAGGGGCACGCCGCAGATCGAGGTCACCTTCGAGGTGGACGTCAACGGCATCCTCCACGTGAAGGCGGCGGACAAGGGCACCGGCAGGTCGGAGAAGGTCACCATCACGAGCGACGCTCGCCGGCTCAGCCAGGAGGAGATGGACCGGATGGTGCACGAGGCGGAGGAGTTCGCGGAGGAGGACCGGAAAGCGAGGGAGCGGGTCGACGCGCGCAACAAGCTGGAGACGTACGTCTACCAGGTGAAGAGCGCCGTGGATGACAGCAACATGGCCGGCAAGATGGACGCCGGCGAGAAGGAGAAGGTGGAGGAGGCGGTCAGGGAGGCCAACGAGGTGGATCGACGCCAACTCGGATGCCGACAAGGAGGACTTCGAGGAGAAGCTCAAGGAGCTGGAGGACGTGTGCAGCCCTGTCATCTCGGCGGTGTACCAGAGGTCTGGCGGTGCACCGGAAGACACCCACGATGAGGAGGATGACCATGATGAGCTTTAATTTAGTAACTAGATTGTCAGCATTAGCTAGCTATTCATATAGTTCTGTGTCCTTTCCTTTACAGTAAACCCAGTAGTAATTTGGATTTGTAAGATCTAATATGAGCCTTTCTTATAGTTATTATTATTTCTATTATACAAGACAGAGTTGAAATTATGTGCTCTATTTTTCATAACGAAGTTTTAAAACAGTCCAGATACACGCAGCAATTTTTGTCAAAAAAAAAAAAGATACACGCAGCAAAGATTAACGAGCACCATTAACTTTCATACACACTGACGCACAGTGGAAAAAATACTCTGTTGAATGTCCCATGCTGTCGTGGCCAAAAACAGAGGGAGCCAAACACTGCACTAACTGAATATTTTGTGAACTAACTGATACTGCTGTTTTACGAGGGTCATTCGTCCTTTGGTATCTAGGTGCTGTGCTTGGACACATTTGCGTCTTCGGAAGGTGATTATCAATCAGATTATCCAATGAGTCATTCTTGATCAGTGTCGCTCGATGCAGCATTCAAATCTCCTCAAGTAGCTGTATTATTATTGCATCATCATGCACAATGTTCATTGTTCACCAGATAATCCGATGATCCTGCCTCTGGGACTGAAGTATCCATCCCTGCATCAAGACTATAATCAAATAAGCATGTTACGAAATCATAATCTACCTGAAAATCGATCAATAATGTGCATTAGGAATACTAACCTTACAGCATGGTTCTGCTGCAACAATGTAGCTCTGTGATGCAGCGCTTGAATCGCCTCCTTAAGTCGTTGTATTATTTTGGCTTGATCATGCACAATGTTCAGGTAATCTGATGAACCTGCGTCTGCAACTGAAGTCCATCCCTGCATCCTCCATGGTGCTCCCCACAGACTCAATTGGACCATCTTGGATCCACGGTGCTTCCAAAATGACAGGCAATGATCTTAAAAATTTGCTGAAACTATATAGTTTTATTGTAGTATTTATATTTATTCAATACCTCGTTTGCCCAGATGATGTAAAAGCGAAAAAGCCAACCCAGAGCCTGTTTGATAAAATTTTGTAGGACCATCTCCTAAAACGCAATGAATATATCGGTCAATTGTGAAGCCATGCATGAGCTGAGGCAAAAAGTACTACTACATTCTCCTAATCATTCACAGATATGTATAGATGAACAGCAGCATAGCAAACAATATAGCATCTAGTAATCACAGGACAGCAAGATTTGTAGCAAATTTCAGCAGCATTTTTTTCTAACCCTGAACAAATTTTAGCAGCGTCCGACGGTCCCTGGTGTGTGTCGGCCTGCCGGCTGCTGTACCCCTCCGGGCTCCGGCCGTGCCCTGTGCTCGCGGCTTTGCGCTTGCTTGCTCGCGCTCGCAGCTGGCAGAGAGAAGTGGAAGCGGAGGGTCGGGACTCGGAAGCGAGTCACGGGAGACTGCTTATATCTAGTATACCAGGGTTTTATGTGCATGGGCTGGGCCTCTTTTTCAAGGGCTTCCTATATGATTTTTTTCACCCTATAAAGTTTCGGAACTGGGACTAGGGACCGAACGACCAAAACTTTCGTCTTGATTAGTTCGATCTCGGTCTCGATCAATTCGATCCACTCTTCGGTTATGGGTCAATTTTCAACTGTAGGTTTTTTTTTTGCGGAACAATTTTCAACTGTAGGTTAGGGATGGAATTTACTGCCGTGTGAGAGAGGCAGGGAAGGGGAGCAGAAATTTGGAATCGGAAGGAAGAAGGCTATGTGAATAGGTGAGGTGGCACGGCGAACTGAATGCCGTCTATAATAGTCAGTAGAATGTAGTTATTGTTCTGTTTTACAATAACTGAATGCCGTGCCTGCCAATTTTCAGTTCGCCAAAATAGGCGGCGGCGGACCTGCGGCGACCTGCCGTCAGCGGACGCCTCTTCGTGTCCCTCCAGCGGGTTCCTACCTGCATTTGCGTGGGTATGGTCTTGCCCCGGTCAGAGTTCTACATTTCTGTACAGATTCAGAATGATGATATGTGTAGCGATCATGCATGCTTCAAATGTGCTCTAGAGCATTGAACAATGAAACCGAAACTTTAAAGGCACAAATAGAGCTTAACTGAATTGCATGTCAACATCTTCGCAAAAAAAAAAAAAAAAAAAAATTGCATGTCAACAATCTGAACAACTTATAATCCAAAGCACGAGACAATAATCTTTGACCAGTGGTTGTTCTCCGCCGGGTCCGTCCAAAGCACAAATGGAGGAACCGAGACAGGTGACACGACTCTCGTTATCTCAAATTTTGTCACTTCGATGTCGGCAGTTGATTCCATTTGCTCCTTTTATATAATAAATATTTGATAGGTAAGAATGGAGGAGATTAACCTACGACATAAGGACATCACGACACACTGAAAGTTTCTCGAGCGTGTCACTGCTCAGTAATCAGTACAGTAGTACTAACATTTTACCCCTCATTTTTGATACGGCCGTGTGTGCATGGGTTCCGATGTGTACTTGGTCGTCGTACTTGGAGTCTTGGACACCGCTATATATTGCCTGTATAGCACATGCTGCATATATCTCCCATCATGAATCTGATCAGGACTTGAACGGGCGGTAGACCTTGAGGTCGGACGCGATGCCAGCGATGGACCCGGCGGCGGCGGCGACGGAGATGACGAGGCAGCCGAGGCTGAGCATCTGCAGGCACACCCACCGGGGGCTCCACCGCGGCACCTTCTTCTGCCGTACGTACATCTCCACGGGGAAGTAGACGGTGAGCGGCCAGAAGCCGAGCGCGCCCAGGAACCCCACCACGTCGTTGAAGAAGGGCAGCAGCATGGACACGACCGTCGTCGCCACCACGAACGCCGTCCGCCACGTCGCCCGGAACAGGTTCACCTTGCAGCACCGCCTCGTCGCCAGGAGCGGGAGCGGGACCTCGACCTCCCCGGTGACGTAGGCCGAGTCCGGCCACCGTTGCGCGGCCCACTTCTCGACGAAGGCGAAGAGCGGCTGGCAGTAGACCTGGTAGGCGCCGACGAGGTGGACCACGATGGCGGCGTTGGCCACGTCCAGGAGCCAGAAGGGCTCGTAGAAGCCGAAGCCCGTGAGGAGGTTCCCGGGCGCGGCGTCGCCGAACGCCGCGTACCCCATGCATCCGCACAGCATGTAGAAGAGCGTGGTGACCGCGACGCTCACCACCGTGGCGCGCTTCATCACCGTGGACTCCGACGGCGGCGGCGCCCGGATGGTGTCCTGGATCTCGATCAGGATGAGGGAGTAGGAGTAGGCGAAGGCGATGTCGCCGAACGCCTGCAGGCTGCGCCACACTTTGTCCATCGGGGTCACCACGCCGATGCTGATGCCCGTCAGGCTGCCCTGCACGCCTCTGTTGGCGATGACTTGACGATGCCCAGGCCGAGCCCGATGGAGGAGTAGGTGAAGGACATGACGGCGGCGAGGATGGAGAGCCACGAGATCTGGTCGAAGTCGGGGATCTGCGAGAAGAAGATCTCCGCCACGCCGAAGATGATCATGTAGGGCGTGCTGGACATCTTGCAGGGGTCGCCGTGCCCCTCCTGGTGGAAGCAGTTGGCCCGCCTGATGGCGCTGCACCAACACGACACCGTCGTCAGATGATCACACACTTAATTTTCATGCACTCTGCAGAGGAGGCGATCTGTGTGTTGGTTCACTCACAGCATGCTGATGGAGGCGGCGATGGTGTAGCCGATGGCCACGCCCACGATGTTGGCGTACTGCAGGAACCCGCAGATCTGGACCTTGATGCCACCTGCTCGATAGACCAAATTCCAGTTCAGAAAAGATGCACAGGTGACAGGCCACAGAGGCTGAACGAAAGCGGCCGGGGAGAGAACGCACTGAGGTTCGCGTTGACGGCGTCCATGTAGGTGTAGTTCCGCTTGCCGGTGCAGGGGTCGCCGGAGCGGTAGCAGTCGGCGAGCAGCGAGGAGGTGTAGTAGGTGACGAGCGAGAAGAGCAGCATCACGGCGGGGCCGGCCACCCAGCCGAGCTGCGCGATGGCCCACCCCAGCGACAGCACACCGGAGCCGATCACCGCCGTGATGATGTGCGCGCTCGCCGTCCACATCGTCCCTGCAGCATAGCACCACAGCCCGTACGTCAGTCAGCATGCGCACCTGGCACGACACGTCGACACGGCGGCCGTTGTGAAATGAAATGACACCTACGTACCGTTGCGCTTGGGGCGGCCGTCGTCGTCGAAGCACTTGTCGCCCGCGCCTTTGCCGAGCTCCGCGCCGCAGACCTCCATGGCCGCCGGCGCCGCCGTCGGGTAGTAGTACGTGGCCACCACGTTCTCCGCCATCTCAACTCAATCGATCTGCTGGTGGATGTCCAAGGAGGCAAAGATCGAGTGAGTGCCCAGGTCAGAATTGAGGAGGCGGCAGATGCACAATGCACGTGACTGCAGGCTGTGGCGCTGCCGCCAAGCCTGGCCTGTCAGCTGTTGCCGGCGGCGGCTGCGCTCTGCGCTCTGCTCTCGACCCCCCTGATGCGTGCAGGTGCAGCGGGGTAAATGTTTGTACGAGTCTGTTGCTGCGAGCACGAGGTGGGGGTGGCGAGGTACGTTGTGTGGGGGCGCCATTTATAAGGCCCGCCCTGCCCGCCCCTGCTCGGAGTTGGTGGCCTCGGCCAGTCGCCATCGTGGCCCTCCCTTTGCGGACGGGGATCGGAGGGGAGCTTTGCATGCAGATGCAGTGCAAGGTAGACGACGACGACGACGACTCGCACAGTCGCACGCGGTGTCAACGGCAAACAGAGTGTACCTAAACTGCACACACTGCGCCTTTTGTTGCCACCCTCACATAGTCCGTCACATGCATACATTCTATGCAACAGTCGAAGTGAACAAGAACGTCGTGGGATATATGTACGCAAAGCCAGAGGTAACCTAAACCGTCGTATGTCCCAACACAACAATCGGCAAAGATGCGATAAGATTTCAACAGGGTTTGCCATGCCTAGCTAGTTACCTGTTGCTGATCGAGGAAGCTGCTGCAGGGTCGTCGTGTACTCCTGTCGCTGCACTTGCTTGTTGCAAGGAGATTGGCCCCGGAGCTTAGGATCGGCCGGAGGGGACTGTGGTCTGTGGATGATGTTTAATGGTGTACTTGGTGTGTAATTAGTTGCATCGGCTGGGTTTTATTTATAGCTGCTCTCGTCGTGCATTATGCAGGCAGATGCAGCACGAACGGCAGGGGTGTGTCAGGACCCCACGCCCACGCCATTCCGAGCTCTCCTCGTCCATTCTTTGCTTGCGTGCGTGCATTTATGCACCGAATAGGTCCGGTTCACGTTTGATTCATATATTCCTCTGTAATTATTCGTCAACCGCACCATGCATGGTTCCAGAGAATCAGAACCTGCAGCTGAGCTGCTTTGAACCCTGTTTCTAAACACAAAACCAGCTGCCTTCATTCGTCTAAATTATAAGACGTTTTGGTTTCTCAAATAAATTGCTTTTATTATCACACAGTTGCACATATATGAAAAATGCATCAAAAGTTTCCAAAGAACAACTAGTGTTAATAAATATTAATACTAATATTCCGACATATCTAGCATAATCCATTGCACTGGTAACCTTCGTCCATGACTGGCCTAGCTAGTGAAGATCACCAATGTTATAGACTTCAAGCCTTTCGCCAGGTCAAAAAATTCTGTGTGCATATATGTCCCTTTTATTACAAAGGCACCCAAAATTAAATCTGCTTGATCCATATGTTGTCCTACGAACGAAACCAGACTGTATAGGACCTGCATTTGGTGCTTCAAAAAGCAAAAAAAAAATTAGCTCGAGTAAATAAATAAACAAAACGAGTAGTGCGAGCATTACCATATTATATTAGATGATTCTTCAGTTGAGCTTGATTATGGAATCGGTTAGTGACAATTTTTGGTATCTTATATTCCGTTTGACTGGTCCTACACCGAAGAAGAAACTAAAGGTACACAATGAGAAAAAAGCAGCGGTCAAGAACGTATATGTAGAGTACGCGATGGAGGGCCGTTCTTTTCTCCAAGCCTTTTCGTGATCATCATATCATGGAGTGATGCGATATGCAGACCACCAATATATATTGTAGTCATGTCTTGTAAGCACGAAACAATAAAATATATATGCAGCAAATTAAAGACTAAAACTTAGTACACAAACAAGCGCATGCACAGATGACATAGTGAGCTTGGAATAATCCTATGCTAGCTGATTGGAATCATATATAGACAGCTGAACAAACTCTCTTGCCACTTTTTCCCTTAAGAAAACGCTCTTGTAGCCTACTTCATTGATTCCTTGAGACGCTAACGCTATGATGATGGGCATATATGTGAGGTAAGCTCGGAAGTGATCATAACATCACAGAAAAGTCAGGGTCCCTCTCTGGTGTTTAGGCTAAGCGCATGAAACCACCCCTCTCTGTGGCCGATCGACATCAGAAGCTTAGCTAGTGTCATTGACTCAGTGAGCATTTGAGATTGGTTCGCTCCGGCGCCGGCGCACGATAGGACATCCGTTGCATGGCGCATTGTGATTCACCTAGGCTCGATTCATTCTATCACGTACGGTGCTGGTTCCGTTACTGTAATAGTACAAGAAGCCTAATAACATGATAATGTGGTACTAATACAGGGCCGTCCGGGGAAAATTAGAGGCTCTGTATGCGAAATAAAAAAAAATGAGGCCTACCAACCTAGAAAAAAATAGTGCTAAATGTACGATACGATGTCTTATGAAGTAGTATATTGCAAGAAGATATATCAGTAATAGTATCTATGTTGCATAATCTTCACTTGAATAGCATCATTTTTTTAGTTTTTTTTTTGAAATAAGGTCTTCAATGATATGCTCATAATCAATCTTCTCCATCATTTTTCCTTCAAGTGCTATTATAGCCAAATCATTAAACCTTTCCCTGTGTCCTTGTAGAACACAAATAAGTTTTCAATAGCTTCAATTCCTCTATTCTTTGTTTTCTTTTTTCGCTTTTGCGAACCCGATTCAATTTTTTTTTAGAACGATTTGCAGAAGACATGGCTAGATGGAAAGATCAAAAGAATAAAATTTAGAGAACGACCCACTACGTTGTGATTGTGAATGAATTAAAAAAATGAAAGATCAATATTACCGTCAGGGGCTTCCTGCTCAGCGCCTCGTTGTTGGCTGTTGCGTCAGTTCGCCATGCTTGACTCGATTGCTGGCGAGGCGTCAGGCGACTGCACTGCTGGCAGGTGATGGCGGCGGTAGGACTCGGGGCGACTGAACTGCTGCTCCGATGGGAATTGGGATCAGCAACTTGAGAATGAGACGTCGTATGCCAGCGGCAGGCAATAAATTGTTTTCTATTGGGCTGTGTAAACCAGCTACCATAATTGGTTTGTTAATGGGCCAAAGCCAAACTAATGTTGTGCTAATGTATATATTATGTATAATTGAGGCCCTTAACATTTGGAGGCCCTGCGCCATCGCTCCTGTTGCACATGACCAGGGACGACCCTAGGTACTATAAGAGCAAGTATATACAGAGACGACAACCAGACAACTAAATTAGAGGGCCGAGACCAAACTAACACAGGAAAGCAACACACTTAACCTCTCCTTCACTTTGAGACTATAATTACTCCTGCAGTGATTAAAGCAAAGATATTTAACACAATATTTTATATGTTGTGTGTGTGGGTGGGGGGGCTCAACTTAGTTCTTTCACTAAGTATGTTGTTGTCAACCGACTGCATAGTAACGTTAAAAATTATAGGTTCTTAGAGATGACAACTAACTTTTAAAAGTGAAAATATGAGATTTCTGTCATACTATCCTAACCAAGACCACAACTATCATTGGTTCAAATGGGGTGGAAACATGTGCATAAACTATTGGTCTACTGATAGATCTTTTTTGACAATAAAAATATAATAAAAATTATATAACACTGACCAAAAGTAGCAGGGCAAGCTAAACATTCTGAACTTTATGAGGAAAGAGGCTATAACTTCAGGGTCATTTTACTCCAAAAGTAGCAGGGCAAGCTAAACCAACCTCGTCCATGGCTGTAGCACAATGCACAAACATATTCTTTTTCTTGAGCTAGGAGTGCCTTAAAATTACCAAACTCATATATTTAGAATGCATATAACACAAGAGCATATTCAAGATACCTAATCAGACTAAGACCGACTCAACAAGTGACCTATATCCTAAAATGAGTTGGCCACAAAATGAATTCCCAAAACGTGCTCCAACAGAGTATGCAAAGACATCATGCATTTTGGGTGGAAGGAGAGGGTTGGCATATCTGCCTTCTCCCAAGCGCTCGACGCAAAAAACTTCTAGGCCAGCAAAGGTGGGCCCGCAAAGAAGGTCAGCAGGCCGAGGGGAGGCACGCACGTCCGTTTTGGCTCTTTGCAGCAAATGTTGGAGAATGAGAAATTTGGGAGGCTATCCATTCCACTTGTACATCACTCATACCATTCAATGGGTCTCAAAATTATGCATATGCCGTGGGAGATAGCCTAACCCATAGCAGCGAGCCAAACCGATTACTGAATCTGGCCGAAGCGCGCACCAGTTCGTTGCCGCACACCCCGCGTGGTCGGAGGGCAGCGGGTCCCGGTGCGGCGACGTGACGCGGGCGGTGAAGGGAATAAGCCCGACGGGTCGGCTTTGGTGGCGGCGATGAAGACTGCAGGGTCGGCATGCGGTGCGCGAGGATGAGGTTGGCGGAGGAGCAGGAGATGTTGTGGAGGTCGCTAGAGGCTTGCCGCAGAGGTGCTGCGCGCCCGATGTGTTCTCCTCCAAGGTCTTCACGAGGGAGTCGTGTTGTTGATCCATCCAGGACGGCATCCCTTTGAGCAGCTCGACGAGGGCGCTGATTTGGTCCTCCATAGCCATCAGCTCGCCGGAATCAGCGAGATCCCGCCGAGGATCGATTGCTCCGAATACCAAATGTCAGCAACCTTAATCTCACAACTCAGAATCACATTACAATATGGAGTTCTAGAAGGTTTTAGAAGAATCTAGACTCGAACTAGTACACAAGAGTAGGTATACAAGAATAAAGGATAAAATCTAGCCTAAGCTAGCCTCGAGCAGATGCTCGCTTCGAGCGTGAGCTCACCTCCAGTTCGTGGTCTGTTCTTCAACGCCCTCTTCCGTTGATCCGCTTCTGACTGTGTACGAGATGATGCCCCCTCGTGACTGGACGCCGTGGGCCGATACAGGATTAGCCTAGCCCACTCCCAATCTGCAGTATCCATACATTCTCCTCTCCATGAAACACGGCAAATCTCTGGACAGTCATGGTTGCCCATTAGTAAGCCAAGCTGATACTTGGGGATGGTCTGAACTTTAGGTAACTTGCTTGTGGTACCCTGAGCAAGAAGATTTTGGTGAATCCTATTCACAAGTGCTGCATATGGCGCAGACCACGACTGGAAGTGAAACTAATACAAACTAGAGCTATGAATGGTCTTTTGCTTGGCCCAATATGCAGTATCTTGACACTATGACGTTATTTGATGGATATGTATTTATTAGAGAGAGACAAATATAATATCTTGATAAATTAAACGAAATATAACATTATTTTAGAAAAGAGTTTCCAACAATCAAAAGCAGTATTTGGGGAGAGTGAGGCAATATCAAAACCACACTAATGTTAACCAAGAATTTATCCACTTAAAAGTTCATTTAGTAGTAATTTTAATAACCCCGATATATAGTAAAATGTTGTAAGTGGATTATATGCTATAAGGTGAATGAGAGAAAGAAGAAATAGACTAAGCTTTATAGCCACTTTCGACACATAAGAAGGTTTAAAAGAGAGTTTGAGTGGATCATCTATTTATAGTGAAGATCGATGTAACTATTATATGGGCCTATTGAGAGATACTCCCTCCGTCCCAAAAATAAAAGACCTTCTCGCTTCCGAAAAGTCAACGTTTTCAAAATGCCGGCAATTATATATTAAAATATATAAATATTTATGTTAAGTAATTAGTATCATCGGAAAGATCTTCAAGTCTAGTTTTTTAACAAATTTATTTAAAGATTTAAATGTTGCACGTATTTTCTACAAACTTAGTCAAAGTTGAAAAAGTTTGACCGCACGCATCCCATAGCGTCGTTTATTTTGGGACGGAGGGAGTAGGTCGCAAGAATTCATACAACCATCAATCGACCGTCACTCTGGCGTTCGGGTTACCCGATCTGATCGGGTCGGGTAGTTCGGGTAAAGAGAAGTTCGGGTAATCAAAAGTGTTACCCGATAACAGCCCCGAATTGTACTACCCGCAATTTCGGTGCCCGTAATTTTGTTCGGGTTCGGTATACCCAGATTACCCGAAATATGTCAATTGATAGAAAACCCTCAAACATCATAGAATTTTTCAGCAACATAAACTGGACAAAATAATTGATATAAAATTGAAGTTTTCAACCACATCTCAAAGATCTCATCACAAACATGCAAATACTGTAGTAGTACTGCACGGCATAACAAATGCAAATCCAACCGAAAGTTTATAAGTAGTAGTAGTCTAGCGGACTAGTAGTAAAAAGCACTTGCACGGCCGCACAAGCACAAGCACATATTCAAAAGAACAACTCAGTTCATGTCTCCTTCAAGTTAGTTCTCTTTTCATCCCTCAAAAAAGTAAGTTCTACTTCAACTTCAAAAGTTCGAAAGCACGAGACGACTTTACTACCGAATTACCCAATAAAAGTTCGGTAATTCGATTTGCTACCCGAACTCAAACCCGAATTTACGGGTTCCCTAGATCGGGTTCGATCCGGTAGTTCGGGTTCGGGTAATGGGTAGCGGGTAATATGCCCAGGGGTGAATCGATCGTATCATTTAGCCTTTAGCTCTTAGTCAGTCAGCTAGCATCAGTGGAAGAGTTTGCCTTTTACATTACATGTGACAACAATGTAATAACAAACTTACTAGTCAATAATTAACTAAAAAATTGTTGCTTACATTGAACCAGTACATACGGCCTGTATTCATGTATTGTAGCTAGAGCATTTTTGTTTCTTATAAAAGTGTAACAAAAAATTGAAACGCACGCTAATGGGCTTGGCTCACTCAACGTATACGGCTCTACGGACGAAGCCCATGTCCACTGCAATGCATATCCCAACACAAATAATGAGACCTCTGAACAGTCGGCCCAACTCTTTAAGTTTGACAATCTACTGCCTTTTAGGGCCCAAGATTGACAGTGGTATCGTGTTGTTTTCCTCCTAGAACGTGCCAAATCTGTGCTGGCTCTTACGATAGGATTTCATGGCCTTGCTCCAAGCGGCTACGATAGGATGACCGGATTCATGTCTGTGTTTTGACTGCTTGTGCATCCAAAAGGATACGACAAGGCGTCAAAAAAAAAACCCCGACAAAAGAGGTTTCTCGTCGACGCTAGCTGCAGTGCGCCCCCATGGACTGAAACTATCATCCAAAGATCGACTCCAATATCCTGGCATGGCATGTAAACACACGCAGTACTGTCTCCAATGCAACACCATGTGCTTGAGAGGCATGGTTAGCAACTTTTTTCAAGAAAAAGGGAGAGACATGCATGCTGGTTTGGGGCTTAGGGCTTTCCGGAGGGAAAAAAATAGAAGTGTTTAGACAGAACCACATGTGACGTGATTCTTTATCCTGCTGTGCGCTCTGTTCTGTCGCTTATAATTCCTAGAGCCCTTTTCCTGGACATACGGCCAGCAGCAATGATATAGCCTGCACACAAAGGCCGGACTTGCCGTGTTACCGACGTTAATTATAGATTTTTAGAGTTTTTAACGATTAAAGAACGATTTAGGAGTACGCAGACCAACCAGTTTTTTTTGCTCCATCCAAGATCATTACGTACGTCAAGACTCAAGTTGGTGTGGTGCAAATCAAAAGGTAGACAGCCAGCTGCCTCGTGATGAAGCGAGGAAAAAAGCCCATCTTTCTGGCCACATGGAACCAACTTTCTCATGTTTCCTGCCTTGCCTCCCTCCTCCTTGAGGTTCAGATGATGAGATGAAGGCAGGCGTGGTCAGCGCACGAGTTTTAGCCTGATAGGATCACCGCACATTGCAAGGATTGGGAAACCGACCCCTTTCTCCTGATCACGAAACACAGGTCGTGAGTGAAGCACGGCACACTGGTCAACGTGTGTCGTTGCTCGACGTCAGTGTCTCTGCCATCACAGCCACACATCACACTCGCTCAGATCAGAGGCTCCGACCTCCGAGGCTCCGATCCGATGCCAACCCACTCTCTCGATACGGCTGCCAGGTTGGTCCCACGAGCGAACAACTCCACCCGCGTTTAAAATACACACGGGCACCTTGGCATGGCATCGCCGCCTCACTTGAGCGGAGCTCGCCTTTCGCTTTGCATCGGGTTCTCTTCCCTCCCTTCCGCTCGGATGGCGGCGCTGTGGAAGTGGAAGCACGCCGTCCTCCTCTTCGTCATCATGATGCGCCCGCCGGCGGCCGAGGCCGGTGGCGCCAACGCCACGGCGGCGTGCCCGCTCGACCTGGGCTACGTGGCCACGCTCCCGTGGGACCGCACGCCGTGCGGGCCACCCGTGGCCAACGGCACCGCCTGCTGCATGACGCTCCTCTCGGTGCTCGCCGTGGGCCTCGCGTCGCGGCTCCGCGCCACGGGCCGCTTCCGCCTCCCGTCCGCGGAGGCCTCGGCGGCCTGCCTCCGCGCCTTCTCCGCCGCGCTCGCCGCGCCGCCGCTCTCGCTGCCGGCCTCCCTCGTGCCGGGATGCTTCCCGGTCCAGTCCCAGTTCGCCATCTCCCGGAATACTGCGCCGGGGTCACCACCGCCGCGGAGTACGTCGCGGTCGCCGGCAACGCCTCCGTCGCCGGCCTCAACGCCTCCTGCGGCGCCGACGTCGCCTCCATGTCGATCTGCAACCGCTGCCTCGCCGCCGGGATCGACGCCTCGGCGCACCTCACGGCCGCAGCCGGTAACGGATCCAAGTCCCAGAACTGCTTCTACCTCACCGTGCTCTACGCAGCCGGGATCTCCAGCTCCGCCGGCCCCGACTCCCCGTCACTGCGGCGTGTGCCTTCGGCCTCGCTCTCTCCACGCCTTCCCCAACCACCTCGTCGCCGTCCTCTAGCTCCGCCAGCCACACCAACATCGCGGTGGCCGCCACCATCCCGGTCGCCTCGCTCCTTCTCGTCTCCCTCGTCGCTCTCCTCGTCTGGAGGAACAGACGTGAGCACACCAAGGGCAGGAGCATCCAAATCTCGGAGGAGCGGCGTTCGCGCCCGCGCCCAAACACCGGCTCCGTCATGTTCGACATCTGCGAGCTGGCCAAGGCGACCGGCGGTTTCGCCGAGCGCAACCTCATCGGCCGCGGTGGGTTCGGCGTCGTGTACCGCGGCGTGCTCGCGGACGGCTCCGTCGTCGCCGTCAAGAAGATGCTCGAGCCCGACGTGGAGGGCGGCGATGAGGAGTTCACCAACGAGGTGGAGATCATCAGCCTCCTCCGGCACCGGAACCTGGTGCCGCTCCGCGGGTGCTGCATTGTCGACGACGACCCGGACGAAGGCAAGCAGATGTTCCTCGTGTACGACTACATGCCCAAGGGCTCGCTGGACCAGTACATCTTCGACGACGGCCAAGGCAGGCGGCGGCCGGCGTTGTCGTGGGCGAAGCGCAGGACCATCCTCCTGGACGTGGCCAGGGGCTCGAGTACCTGCACTACGGCGTCAAGCCGGGGATCTACCACCGGGACATCAAGGCGACCAACATCCTCCTGGACGCGGACATGCGCGCGCGCGTGGCGGACTTCGGCCTCGCCCGGCGGAGCCGCGAGGGCCAGTCGCACCTCACGACGCGCGTCGCCGGCACCCACGGCTACCTCCTCGCCGGAGTACGCGCTCTACGGGCAGCTCACCGAGAAGAGCGACGTATACAGCTTCGGCGTCCTGGTGCTCGAGGTGATGAGCGGCCGCCGCGCGCGACCTGTCCGACCCGTCCGGGGTCGTGCTGATCACCGACTGGGCGTGGACGCACGCCAAGGCCGGCCGGCCGGGGATGTCCTCGCCGAGGCGCTGCGGAACAAGGAGCCGAGCACCAGCGTGGCGGGCATGGAGAGGTACGTGCTTGTCGGCATCCTGTGCGCCCACGTCACGGTGGCGTTCCGCCCGAGCATGCCGGAGGCACTGAGGATGCTGGAGGGGGATATGGACGTGCCCGACCTGCCGGACCGGCCGCAGCCGTTCGGCCAGAGGATTGCGTTCGACGAAGGCGAAACCAATTTCAGCGCTTCATCGATTCTCAGCGCCGGCGGCCCACCCGTCGACTTTGGAGACATGCTCCGGTGATGCACGACGGCACAGCGGCGATGATGGATGCGTGCAGGTTGCAAGGTGACCGACGTGTCAGGTCGGGATCAGACGCGTAGTATCGAAGTTCCACATGCTATGCTACTACACTGCTGCAAAAGTTGGTTAACTGGATTTCAAGAGTGATGTATAGCCTTTTTCAGCTAATGTAAATGGATTATATGTAAAACATATAGTGAAAAGCCAAATACATTGTCATTGACAGTTCGACACAAATATTACATCATGGTTTGTCCCACTGTTTTAGTAGTGCGCAGAAACTATTCACTGTCCGGCAGATGCAGTGACTACACAATCATACAGTACCAAATTACTCACGTTGCAGCTCTGCTGCTGGCACCATCCTGAAGGAGGATAGACCAGCTGAGAACGTGTGCTAAAGAGCGACGACATCACCATATCATTCGACTGACACACATTATACGTTCATCCAAACATACTGGAAAGAAAGGATACAGTTGGCAACGCATGAGAACATACAAGCCAGTGGTGGTGAGTAAAACCTTCAAATGAAACGGCAAGGAATGGTGTATTCAGCCGTCTAATTGTTGTCCTGCAAGTTGGGATGACTGGGCTGCACGCGGAAGGTGATTGGCATCTGGGCCGCCAAGTCCCGGTCAGGATGGTAACCCAGCTCAAGATCTCTCATGCTGCCGCTCAGTGCACTATCCTGCTGGTGCTGCAGATAATGAAGAAAAACAGTGGCTTAGGCAAGCTTTTCTAGTTTCAGACAATTGACTGGTAGTAAGTAGTAACTACTAGCGCATAGATACTGTGTATGTTGAACTCTGTACCTATTCTCAGCTTCATGCTGCTGAAATATAGCTACGTTTGTTGTCAAAAAACAAACTCGAAATAGGAAGCCTGACATTTACTTATCCTTTGATTAGACTAATCACAAATAATTTAGTAGATGGAGGAAAATATGGTAAAGTATAATCCATTGCCAATATAGGTAAGTTGTGGTTCAACTTGGTCTCTGAAAACTGTGCGCAGCACACATAATTTAAACATCAAAGTAAAGGTAGTCTTAAATTTCAAATTGATTTTCGAGTGAAGAGGATAAGACTTTTCAAGTACAAATTCGAATCGTATAATGCAACTATGCAAAGACACTTACAAGTTTAAAGGCCAGCAATTTGTTCTCATCTTCCATCATCTTATTCTACAACCAACCAACAAAATAGTGGGTGAGTGAAAGAACTAAAAGGAACCATATGCTCAAATAAAGTTCATAATACAAAATCATTAGTCAGATTAAGCTCATACGGTTGCCAGACGCCTTTCCCAGTGCTCCATCTGCATCAACAAAACGACTGATGTCAGAATTTAATACACAGATGACAATATCCGCAACATTAACCACATTGATATTGACTGATTGAGTAGAATTGTTACCAGTTTCTCATTCTGGTTCGTCAGTCCATTATCAAGTGCCTCCTCAATCATGATCAGATCTTTGGGTTGCAGTGAGTTTAGATCTTCACCTTTCAGGTGCCTGTACCATCACACAGGAGATCATATTCTCCATAAATATCAACATGAAACTGAACAGGTAAATTCCTCATAAGGAAAGACAATCTATTCTAGCTTAAAAGATTACTATGAGACCACACTCTCTTTAAAGAAAAACTCATGAAGACAGAAGTCCAAAAAGAAGACAATTTATTGAAGTTTAAGCATTTACCTGAGCTCAAGCTGCATGGTGTCGTTCTCTTTCTTTATACGATCAATCTCTGCACTAAGGCTCTGAAACAGTTCATGTGCGCATCAAATAGTCAGTCAATATGCTCAACTAATTCTAGCAGGCTAGGGAAATGATAGTTAATTAAGCTGTAAAAAGGGGGTTTCCGTTCTGTCTGGAAATCAAATGTTACCTTGTGCTTTTCATCCCACAGTATCTTCCCAGAGTTGGTCTGGTACTTCTCCAAGATTTTTGATAGCCTACAGCATACCAAAAGGATATCAAAGATACATGCATGAATATTGCTAGTGTGTCGGTTCAACAGAAACCAAGCGAATCAAAATAACACAAGTTATAACGATTTTAGTAAAGAGAAGTATAGGTGGTTTATAGAAAATAGAAAAATATACTTTAAATGTACAGGAACCCATTCAGGCAAAAATCTTAAGACTATACAAGCTCGTTCATGACAAAAAGATAAGTAGCAGTACCGGCAAGAATCTTATCCTTTACCTAATTGTGCTTTCTCCTCCTCAATCCAAAACAACTTAAAATTGCATAGTTGCCACATAACAGGAAATATAACAGTATCCAAATCCAGCTAAAATAGAACAGTATATATAGCAGACTAAAAAATAGAACCTTTCTCCAGTCCGGCAAAAACTAGAACAATATTCTAAGGCACAGTGAAAAGATAATCAGACACTGGGAAAAAACAGGGAGTAGGTAACGGCACGCACGATGTCTTGGGGGAGCAGTAGTCGTAAAGCTTGCCGGCGCTGGAGAAGATGACTACGCCGACCTCGGCGTCGCAGAGCACGCTGATCTCCCGCGCCTTCTTGAGGATCCCGTTGCGGCGCTTGGAGAAGGTCACCTGGCGGTTGGTGGCGTTCTCGATCCGCTTGATCTCGATCTTGCCGCGCCCCATCCTTCTTCCCGGCCTTCTCTCCTCCAGCAACTTCCCAAGAAAAGGCTCGCCTCTTCTCCCCTTCCTGAGCAAGAGCCTGGAGCCACACGGTTGGTGGTGGTGCCGGTGTGGTGTAATTGGGAGGGGCGGTGGTGCTGGTGATGATAGGAGGGGGGGAGGAGTAAAGGGGATCGCCATGGCAGGAAGAGGAATGGTGATGAGGGGGCTTTCGGGTTTGTTCAGAGGCGCGCGCCGGAAACGGCAAATGGCCTGTATGCTTTGCGTCCGCCGGGCAACTTGACTTCACCTCGCTGTCCGATTGCGGTTGATGGCAAAGCCGAAAGCAGGGGGAGGAGAGGTACTGTACTTGCGTTGTGTCTTGTCGACGTTTCTCCCGGAAGGAATTCAAGGCTTTCTAGGACAGTAGGTGTAGAAACTGTAGACCCTCTCTCAAGTTTATGATATGTTTACAAAATCCAACAGTTAAGTCGCTCAGTGTTTTCATTTGCCATCGATAAACTTTCATCAGAGTTGTGGAGGAAGTACTTTTCTTAAGATTCAACTAGCAACTTGTAGTATATAGCGCGAATAGCTAGTTTGTTACTTTGTTCAGTGTAGTATTTGGATTCTTATTCAAATGGTTGTTTAACTAGTTACAATTGTTTGTTCTTTAGATAGCTTTTGTTCATATGTATGTTTTGACTTTGACTCGGTGCTGTTGTCATCTTTCGTATGTCTTCCCCTCTCATTACTATCCCGTGTAGTGGTGTTGATTTGCATATGACTCAGAACACCTTCAGTTGAAATCAATATTAGCTCATTGTTGATTTGTAATTATATTCCGAACAAACCTCTTAGTTGCAACGGATCTGAATTGAGTCTGTTGGGACGACTAGCTCCGGCAATGACTTTTATACGCTTTAGATGGAGAAGCTGTTTTTTTTCCGAATAGTGAGACCGTGTTTGACCGCTTCTAGAGTTGATTCTTATACTGCTATAAGCTCTGCCAAATAGTTTTTGAGAGAGAAATGATTCTCAATTGATTGCATAAGTGATTGTATGAAATAAACTAAGAGGCTAAGAGCTGGGGAAAAATAACTTCTATAGGCCCTAAAAACGCTAGAATTGCTTTTTAGGCCATGTAGCTACAAAGTAAAGTGCCATCTTCTCAAGTGTTTTGGCTCGGCCGAAAGAGCATCAAACAAAACCCCGATAATACATGTTCTAATTCTTTTTTATAGAAATTATTGGCATGGCATGGCTCCAAAGCTGAACTCCAGGTGGAGCTAGCAACTTATTTTGCTTGTTGGATGCATCAATGAAGTATAGCCATGTCAACCAAGGAAAAATGGATAAACCATGTTTAGGATAAACCATGTTTTAAAATATTGAACAATACAGCTCTAGATTAGACTAGGTGGGACCGAGAATCGGTGGCCCAAAGCTTTTTTAGGTTTTACTGTGCGATAGCGCTTGAGTAAGCTAGCGATTAGTTTTTTTTTTTCACTCCGAGCTAGCAAATCGACCGCTTAGAGGCCCTTATAGAACACAGCTCTAGAACTTATAGTACTATTATAGCAAACTCTCTTTTTTTAGCGCCTTATAGCTTTAACACTCTCAATGTACATACAACTCCAATTCTACTAGAGCCCGCTTCCGCTAGATTTCTGAAGTGGAGCTGTTTCCATCTTGAGTTGGAACCATCTGAACAAGCTCTATAAATGGTTTAGTTTCAACAAATCAAGACAGTTTTAATAAAGAAATCGGAAATGCAGTGCAAATGGTTGTTTTGACGGGTAGTTGGTTGGCTAGTCTCCCGGATATAAGACATAAATAAAAAGGAAAGAAAGAAAGAAAGAAAGAAAGAAACGATGCCAACTTTAGGCGCTGCCCGTCACTCAAGGAGTCAAGGTCGAAGGAGAGCAAAAATCTCTTGTTTTTTTTTTTTTTCTCCACACATGCTTCGCTAAAAAGAAAAACGCCATGGCTGATTCCCCCGCCGAGACGGACCATAGCCATCGCGACGGAAAGCACCGGCGATCGCACCTCCACCACCTTAATGTTCAGGTCCCTGCCGTGACCAGCAACAATGGCTGCTTCACCGGCTGTTTCCGCCCGTCCCCGACATCAACGTCTCCCCCCGGCCGCGCACGGCATCAGCTGCCTCGGACACGGACACGGGCACGCAGACCGCCCGGCGTCTCCATCTCTGATCCGGTCACCGTCGGCGTGGATCAAAGCGAAGGGCCATAGCCTCGGGTCTGGCAGGACCGGGCGTCGCCGGTCCCGGGACTTCCAGTACGACGCCGTCAGCTACGCGCGTAACTTCGACGAGGGCGGCGGCACGGACGGCGAGGGCGAGGAGGAGGAGGCCGGGCTTGCTGCGAGCGACGCGCTCAAGCACCGGTGCTTCACGTCCAGGCTCCCCACGTCGCCACCGCCCGAGTCCCCGTCGGGGATTGCCACCATCGGCAATGGCAAGGCGGTGGTGGAGCTGCGTGAAACAGGCCGTGATGACCTGGAATGATATGAAACGATTGGATCATTGCAACTTTCGCTTTTCAATTCACATCCCATAGAGATACTCTAATCAGCTTCTGTTATTGTTTCATTTTTTTTACGTTGTTGTAATGCAACTGTACTTTGAAACATGTTCCTCGAGTGGATACGTTGTTGCAATGTAACTGGACTTTGAAACATGTTCTTAGAGTGGATATAGCTAGCAGCAATGCCTTTTGTTTTCTTCACCAGCAATACACCAAGTACATGGAAGACAAATAGACAATGTGATGATGTAAAATTTCTTATTTATATTTTTTTGAGTGGAAAATTTCTTATTTACATATTCCAATCATTTTCTTCCAATTTTTTCACCAACCCCGCAGGCCTACCTTGGGCCAGTCACGGACTCGCAGCCCATGGGCGAGGGATGCGCGCGACCATATCCGCGCGGTAACGCTTTTGTATTCCCAAATCCCAAGGCCCAAGCCCAAGAACAAACAACCTCCACCGGTCCCACAGGTCCACGCGCGCCCGTTTCGATTCCGAGGGCAAGGCAAGGACGTGTACGCGGCGGCGAGACGAGGAGCCAACCCAACGGCGACGAGAAATCCACGGCGGCTAGTTCACCCCATCCGGCGCGCTCGACTCCCTCCGCCTCGATCAAAACCGAGGGCGTTTTTTTGTGCGCCCTTCTCCAAAATCCGGAGCCCCACCTCCTCCTCCTCCACTCCCCACTCGCCTGCACCACCCCCACCCCCGCTCCACAAAACCCTAGGTCCTTCGATCTAATGCGGTGACCTATCAAATTCCCAATTCTCCCAGTCTCGCCATGGAAGATCCCGTGGCGGCCCCTTCCCTCGTCCTCCACCGCCCCTGCCGCTGCCGCTGCGGCTAGGGTTCCGGCGGCGGCGGCAGCAGCAGCCCCCCTGCCGTTACCGCTGCGCCGCCCGCTCTCGCTCCGCCGCAGCCGCCTGCCACCACGGCCGCGGTCCCTGAACCGGCGGCGGCGTGCCGGAGGCAGCTGTTCACGGTGGAGCTGCGGCCAGGGGAGACCACCATCGTGTCGTGGAAGAAGCTTCTCAAGGAGGCCGGGCACACCGCCGCGGCGCCGCCAGTGAAGACGGAGCCAGCGTTCGCTGCACATGCGGGCCCATCTGGTGCGGTAAGCAGTCATTTTGCGGTTGTTGCGTGTTGGTTGGTTACCTGCTACATCGCTGTAATTTGTGCGCTACCTAGCTTTCAGCTTTTTGAGTATATGAAAATAGAAGGATTCTCTTCTGGAGACTGAAGGTAAAATCCACGTGAGGGCCGTTTTGTGTTGGTAGGTAGCAACATGTCCATCCCTCATAAAAGCATACCTTTAGGGAACCTGTTCGTAGTGATGACTATGACAGCATCGTTGTTCTTAATTACTATGAACACAGTGGTTGAATTCTGCGAGCTGTATCTTCCAAAGATGTTCTACAGTGGGTATTAGTTCCTCTCTCTTGTAACCTGCCAAAACATTGAAAGCCTATATGCCCAAATCAATGAAATCTCATCCTGATGGATTGTTGTACATGTTCATGCCAAAACCTTGTCATTTACATTCTTGAACATGACGCTCTTAGCATTCAGTATTTCATTGTGAAAAGTATGTTAAAATTTTGGAATCATCTGAATTGCTTGACATTCAAGAAACACTGTATTTAACATCTGATAGTTTGTTTTTATCTTTCGAATCAGGCGCATCCTGCAGAAAATGACCCACAGGATCCAACGCAGCCAAATCGGTTCAACGCAGTCATTGAAAAAAATTGAGCGTCTTTACATGGTATACTAAACACCATGTTGCCTTTGATCCCATGTTCATCATGGATGATGTTTTGACTCCATATACAAATTGCCAGGGAAAACATAGCAGCGATGAAGAGGATCTTAATGATGTACCAGATGATGATCAGTATGACACTGAGGATTCTTTCATTGATGACCTTGAATTGGTTAGTTGTATTGAAACTTTTTTTCTTTTTGTCTAGA
Organism: Hyparrhenia diplandra; assembly: GCA_015847255.1. Classification (NCBI taxonomy): domain Eukaryota; kingdom Viridiplantae; phylum Streptophyta; class Magnoliopsida; order Poales; family Poaceae; genus Hyparrhenia; species Hyparrhenia diplandra. The sequence goes on along the minus strand of JADLZK010009367.1, from coordinate 30,325 downwards.
TGAGTTTGGTTTGTTGCTTATGGATCCTTTTCTGGTCTCAGATTTATGCTTATTAATTAAATCGGATGCCTTAAACTGACTTGATTTTGTATGTGATATAGTTATTATGTAGGTTACATCAAATAATATTAATATTTACTTTTTTTTTTTTTACTTTGGTTCTACCTTTCTGAACAATTTGCTTATCGGTGTGGGAATCCTATTCTGATATGGCATTGCCACTTGAGCTGTAATAGAATATATGAAGTATATCTCACAACCTGAGCTATATGTCTGGGAAAGGTTCTTCTAAAGATTTCTAGCACTTGAACTACCTGATGCCTATGCAAGTACTCAATTTAGACCTAAATTGTAGTGTAGTTTACTAGTTTCATCATCTTGTGTATGAGTATATTTATAAACAAGATTTGATTGTCATGAGCTATGCTAAAATCAATCTATTGAGAATGAATATTGTTTTTTTTTACTATTTATTTATTTAATAATGTCTGCCTCTTTGCAGGATGAATATTTTGAAGTCGATAATTTGAAAACTAAGCACGATGGGTATTTTGTGAACAAGGGAAAGTTGGAACAGATGTAAGTTTCCTGAAATAGTTAACTTTGGAGTCAATAGGGTTGCAGGCAGTGACATTTGTGCTCCATACTCTTCTGCTAACGCCTGTTAATTCCTTTCTGGGCAGCACAATTGATATTTGTTTTTAGCTACTATATGTACATGGTGTGCGAGCTGACATAAAAAATGTCACGGGCACGGGCACGCGTGAATAAGCTCATAACATTGAAAACAAAATGAGAGAAACAAATTGTTGCTTGTGCTTATGTTAGGATTGGTCGTTTACATCAGTTTATTCAAAGCAAAGGATCAAAATAGCATAATGCATGCTTGCTTGCACACATGCATTGCTATATTCATGTCAGCACTGATGAAATAATATACATCGATGTGATCCTATTTTGCAGTGAACCTGGCACATCAGCAAATGCCGCTCCAAAGAAAAGGAGAAGAAAGGATGCATCAAGTACTTATCCGGAGACTAATCACCCTGCTCCAGTTGATTATTTCAATATTGGCGATGTACCTGGAAAATCCTCTGCAAGAGATACTGTACAGGCAGGAAAACAATTAGCTAGTAGCAACATAGGTGCTTATGGTCAATACTACCAGGACAATAGAGTGGTGAAGAACAAAACCAGTGGTCCTGGAGGAGCCCCTAAAAGAAAATCTTCTGAATTCTCGGGTGGTGATGCTGCAGCACGCGCTAAAATTATTAAGGATGTCTCGCATGCTCCTTTGGAGCTAAGAGACTTGGAAAAGCATAAAGCTGCAGCACTACCTGTTGACTATGCACATAAGTCAAAAACCAGCGAAACATTTGATTATGCTTATCCAGCTTATAGGGATAAGGGCACTTCAGTGCAACTTGATTTCCAACAAAGAAAGGTAAGCGGAGAAAATCAAGACCCATCAAATAGAATCTATCGCAAAGAGAAACATGGAACAAGTGAATATCCTGGCATGGCTATGGCTAGTGCTGTCTATTCTACACAAACAATGGTAAGAGTTTCATTCTTATATTCTTTTTGTGGCACAAGAGAAAGTCGTCAACCCACTCCAACATTGTCTGTTTTTTTCAGCACCCAGTTGTTGGTAGGGAGGGTTCAGGTACTAAACCCAAAGGCACCAGGCTTGAGCGAGCTATTCGTGATCTCCAGAAGATTGTTGCAGAATGTGAGTGTTGTACCGTATACCCTTGTTGTGCAAGTCTTTCTGTGGACAAAGTAGTGCTGGAAATAGTTTTAAATGCTTGAAATTCTGCTTGCAGACAGACCACCTACAATTGATATTAATGAGGTAGATCCAAATGGCCAGGCAGCAGTTAAAAGACGGTTGCCTCCTGAAGTAAAGCAAAAAGCTTGCCAAGGTTGCAAGGTTATCGGTGCGTAGCAGTGTAGCACACTAGCACCACAGCCAAATTTACTTCAGATTCAAGTGCGGATGCTACTCTGTCTGAACTTTGAAAACTTAGCAGACCAGATATGCATGCATTGGTTTATGCAATTTTGTTTTTTTTTCTCTAAAGTTCTAGCATACATGAATTATTTGAATTCATGTCAGTTATCTAAAATTTTCTGGTACTGATGTTAATTGCAGTATGTTAGTGTGATTTTCTTTCATACTAATTGCTAGTATTTTAATATCTTAATCAAGTGCACGCCATGCATAATCCTTTCTAGTACTTTGTGTATACTTTACCTGTCCATAATACTGTTGTGTGGTGTAGGCAAATCAGGGAAAGATCCAAGAACATGACCTAATGAATCGCCTCATGGGCATCGTTGGACACCTTGTTCAGCGCAGGACACTGAAGGTTAGTGATGGAAGTTAATTAGCTTATCTCGCACATGTATTGTTATTGGAGAGTACTGGTTGGTTTTGGCCTATGTTCATCTTAATCTATGTTAGCAAAAATTACAATATTGTGTTGTGAGAAACATTTTTCTTATAGTATCGTTTAGAAACGATCACTTCCACTTGTTGCATACATATTACTGGTTCAGTTAGAAGATGCATTTTCAAAATGTCTTATGATGGTATGTTAGAGGAGTCAAAAGTCTATTGGGCCTTAGCCCATTAGGGTTAATTAGTGGCTTGCTTAGGGGCCAAGTCAAACCTCTTTATATAATGAGAGGAGATGTATCAATCTAGAATTAAGCAAGAGAGTAAGAAGGAAATCCCTTCTCTTTGCCGGCCGTGGCCGAGCCCCCCGGCGGCGTTCCTAGCGCCCTAACCCTAGCGGCCGCCGCCAGTACCCGCGGCACTGTAGCGCCGCGGGTACTGTAGCGCGCCCATCGCTGCTGCCCTCTCTCCCTCACGATCTCAGCCCCAACCTCGTTCATAACAATTTGGTACCAGAGCCATCTGATCCTCCTCCGGCCACCATGAGTTCATCGCCAGATTCATCCGCTTCCCTGCCGCCCGCCTCCCAGCCACCGACGCTGCTGTTCACCCCCAACATGACCAGCGAGCAACTCACGGCGTCCATCCTGAACTTCTCCCAGAACCTGCAGCGCCATATGGACGACATCTCCGCGCGGATGGCGGCCGCGGCCTCCCTGCGTGGCCCTTCCCCTATGGGTGGCCAGGTTACGGCGCGACGCTGCTGCCGTTCCTCGACATGCAGCCAACGGTGCCGACGTTCCAGGGCGTGCAGCCATCTGCTCCACCGCCGCTGCCACCGCAGCCATGGATGCTGCCCTCTCCTTCGTCAATCCCGTCTTATGCTATGGCATCGACGATGGGGCCGGTGTCCACGAGGGTAAGCGCCCCAGCGACCACGACGGTGATCACTCCAACTCCCACCACCGACGTTGTTGTCCTGCCTGGTGGGCCAACCCTCCAACACCCTTTCACCGATGGGATCTTCTACAGGGGCACCGGCATCCAGCAGATTCGGGTGTCAGCAGCGGTGCGGCTGCAGGCTGCTGTGCGCGGCCTCCTAGCGCGCCGGCGGGTGCAAAGGCTGTGCGATCTGCAGCTGATTCAGCCCCGCACCCCGTCGCAGTTCCTCCACGCTGTGCTTCGCTGTGCGAAGGCGAACAATGCAGAACAGATCAAGCAGCCAAAGGACAGTATAGCACAGCCGATGCTTATTCACCAAGTGTTGGCTGTGGTGCAGCTGCAGGCTGCTGCTCGTGGCCTCCTTGCGCGTCGTCGGGTGCGAGAGATGCGCGATCTACGGCTGATTCCACGCTGCGCCCCTTGGCAGTCCGTCCAGGTTGCTCTTCGCTGCATGGACTTTGATCCCGTCCGTTGCGTCAGGGATCTTGAGCATGCAGTTTTCCCCGCGGGTGGCGAATTCAAAATCTGCAGTGTTGGCAGTTGGATGCCCCCCGCTCTTCTTGGTGTGGTGCGAACCAGCAGCTGTCCGGCAAGGAGAAGGCATGGTGTCACCGGTGGGAGTGCACTGCCTAGCGCCACAGTGTTCCGCCACCGGCCGCCACGAGGGCGCCTTCGCAGATCGCTGTTGCGACCACTTCCTGGAGGCCACACACAATCACCCCTTTCCTCCAGATGGTCTCCGTGGGATCCAGGTGGCTGTACACGTGCAGGACAAGGGTGCAGATGGTGTCCACCTTATATTCAAGAGTCAAAAATAAAGAGTCCTAGTTTATTTCAGGTTGAGAATAATAAAATAAGCCGAGATGTAAAAGGCTTATTTTTAAGTGTCAAGTTTGTGTCGAGTGAAGGCATCGTTAGTGTCGTCGTTAGGTTGCAGCTTGAGGACAAGCTGCATGTCCAGGTGGGGAGTAGTGTTAGAGGAGTCAAAAGTCTATTGGGCCTTAGCCCATTAGGGTTAATTAGTGGCTTGCTTAGGGGCCAAGTCAAACCTCTTTATATAATGAGAGGAGATGTATCAATCTAGAATTAAGCAAGAGAGTAAGAAGGAAATCCCTTCTCTCTTGCCGACCGTGGGCGAGCCCCGCGGCCGGCGTTCCTAGCGCCCTAACCCTAGCGGCCGCCGCCAGTACCCGCGGCACTGTAGCGCCGCGGGTACTGTAGCGCCCATCGCTGCTGCCCTCTCTCCCTCACGATCTCAGCCCCAACCTCGTTCATAACATGGTAGTGCGGCAATTAAGTTATGGTAAAACTTCCAGTTTGTTATTTTTCATCAAATATGAATAGACTATAATTGAAAAGAAAAGATCTTTTGAGCACTCAGGCTCTTATCTCTTTATCCGTAGTACTTTTATGTTGCAAAAGTAATGGCAACAGTAGAAAAGCTATCATCATTTGGCTATTCAAAGGACTCAAACAGCATTGCCAATGCTGATCTATGAGGTCAATATAAGACGATGTGATGTGCAACAGGAAGACCAACCGAGCAACAGATATAATGTTTTGATATTTGATGTGGTGTAAAAAAAGAAATCTGCTCTGTTTAAAGAAAGGCAATTCCTAGATCCGCCTAGGCGCGGTGCCTTGGCACTAGAGGGAGCTTCACCTCGCCTTACACATAGGCCTTTTTAAAGCTTTTTTTTTCACGCTATGTATGTTGAAAATGGGGCAAATTAGAGATGCTGAAAGGTGGACTACTGCCATATTACTCGTGGATGCATGATAATATCATTTTTTACTGTCATCTGCTAAATTTTCTTTATTTAGCATGACAGTAACCTACCTTGCCATAGAATGTACAAATGCCTAGGTGGAGCCTGAATACCTGCCTTGCTAGTTGCTCCTAGTTGCTTTTTGGAACACTAATGCGGCTACCCAGAATATCTAGTTGTCGGTTAGGTCAATGATGTTTATGTTATAGCATATTGATCCTGTGCGATGGCCGCTTACTCAAACAGTCAAACTACATGTTTACGACAAATATTTTAACTTTGAGTATGTTTGCTTCCATTTTTAATAAATGCTATTTTAAACAGAGAAACATGAAAGAAATGGTAGAATCAGGTATATCTGCTAAACTGGAGAAGGCTGACAGGTTTCAGCGTGTAAAATTGGAGATCAATGAAATGATCAAAGCACGTATGGCTGCAAAGTCCAAGGTAAAGATATAATTGGTTACAAGTGTAAGACTTCTAGTCTATTGAGATATGAACTTTTATTAATCATACCTTTTTCTTTTATGTTGTGGTTAATGATAGATGTTCTGTTGTCAACATGCTACCAGGTCAATGAACAACAGGATGGTTCAGCTGATGACTTTCAGGTTGCTAATGATGACAGACGAGGTTTAAAAACAAAGTATGCAATGGACACTGCATTGGAGGACAAGATGTGTGATCTGTATGATATGTATGTTGAGGTATAAACCTGTAAATTTTTTTTGTTCTTTTTGGAGCCTGAAAAGGCTTTAGCACGAAGGGAATATTCTTTAGACTTTGTTGGCTTTATCATTTGCATAGTGAAGGTACAGTTACATATGGGTATATTCTTTATTAGTGAAACATGTAGATTAGTTTCTATGGAATGAAAGTGGCTTGAATGAGATCCTATCTGAATCTTTGTCAGGGTATGGATGAAGACAAGGGCCCTCAAAGCAGGAAGTTATACGTAGAGGTATTGTTCCTGAAGCCTCATCTCGTTCCTCATTTTGGTTTGCTTTAAAAGATGCTTTGGAATATGGGTTATGATTTGGTAGGGATCCCACCGTTTCTTCTCCATTTTCTTTTTTTTTTTTCTTTGCTAACGATTTGGCTGGTTTCTGTTTGAAAAACCTGGTTTTTGGATGGGGTTGGCAGGGTTTCTATGGTTTCTGCCAAGAAACTGAAACCAGAAACACGGCCAAACCGCCCTGTGTTTCCCTTTGACTTGTTGACAGCATCGATTTGATCAGATTAAAATGTCATTTTATTTACACCAGCTTGCAGAATTATGGCCTCAAGGTTATATGGATAATGTTGGAATCAAAGATGCCATTTCTAGATCAAAGGAGCGAAAAAGATTATTGTACAACCAGCAAAAGGTCATCATTATAAATATTCCTCTTTTCCCATTCTTTGTTAATTGTACGAGTTAAAAGTTGAAACATAATAACAGATGCGGCATTAGAGTGTATAGGTTGATTTTACATTTTGTATCATTCTGTGGCTCATTTTCCCCTAATATTTAATGTAGGTTCGCAGTGAAGAGAGAATGAAGAGGAAGAGGATGGCAGCAGCAGCAGCAAAGGTGCAAGATGGCTTCCCAGTTGTAATGCAAAGTGGAGTTGTCCCACAAATTGCACAATCACCCATAACAAATTCGATCACATACCATGTGGCTGATTATGGACAGAACCAGGGGTCCAAATTTTTTTTGAGAGGGCTCGTGAAACGAGCTCCAGTGCAATTCCTGATGATGGCAACAGAAATGCTGGCGAGATGAAGAAGAAGAAAAGAAAACATGAATATAATCTTGTAGATACGGAAGCTAACCTACCAAAGGCTCCCGTTCAGCAAGGGAGCGAGAAGCAAAAGCATTCAAAGCCTGCTGATGAGGCCAGCGCTGGTGGTAGCATTGCCCCCATGGTGACAACTCAAACTGTGCTTGGCCTACCTTCGGTCTCTGGTCATAACCAACAACCTAGCTGATTATTTCGGCAGTGTTGGACATTTGGTTCTCCTTATAGGCTCTTTTCAACTGCCGTAAGAAATTATGGCCTTTTCATGTCTTCAGCATCAATTGTCGAGACATGTGTAATTTTCTAGCATTGCATTGCATGGTTTTGCCAGATTATCTGTGCAGCGCTGATAGATATGGTCAGATGCAGATTTGCACCCCTCCAAATATATTGGTTGTAATTATGACTCGTTTCTATTGCTGGTAGTCGAGACATGTGTTGTTCATATTGTGCGATTTAAAATGTCATGCCATGCAGCGATGTGCAGATTTTCTTTTGCGGCCCCTCTCTGCCCACAAAAGAGGTCCAAGCGTCGAGAGAAAATATCTTGCCTCTGTAAACTTCCCCTTCATCAGTCTCATAATATCTCAGTGATGGTTGAATTGTAGGAAATACCCAGGAAATGCTTTCGGTTTTTCAATAAGCTTTTTTTTTTTTTTTTTTTTTTTTTGCCAGTTACAGGCAGTTAATTATAATTCGGCAAATCGTTGAAAATTACGTGCGTTGCAGGGAACGAAGTATTCTCCGAACTAGTCTAGTTCGAGCAATCTTCAGTTGCTGATTGCTTGTGCCTTCTTGACATTCATCAGGTTCTTCCATGGGGAACTTGTGTTTCGTCGTTGGATGCTTGACGTTTGAGCATCAAGATTTGAACCTACCAAGATATGGTTCCCTCTTCCCTGGTCATGCACATTTTAAACTTCCAGCTGAATTTTGACGAGAACCGAACTTTCCTCGATGAAAAGGAACCTACACAAATTTCGCCCGATCCAGTTACGCAGTGCCCTGCATAGCCTGCATCAAATGGAAGAGTGTGAATTTTGTGTGACCAGATTGTTATTCTGTGCCGCAACCAATGGTTACCATCATTCCTGGGAGATCTGGACCAGCGGTAGATGCCATCCTTGTCCGGCGACCGGCGTGCTCCGGTTGCTGGGTGGCAACACACAAATCTAGTGGCTGCCAACAACGGTGGAGAGCCGCTGGAAGAGTCGGGGCGAAAGCATGCCCCCTGCTATGGTAGAAGCTCCGCGTTCCCGTCGGTGAACGCCACTGCCGCCGCGAGCTCACCTCCGACGGGACGGAATGAAGCCGCTGCCACCCGCGTCGACCCATCCAACCCAGGCCACCTCAGCACCAGCGCACGCCGGCCACACCAACGCGCGCGATCGAGAAGACCACCCCGGCCGGCCGGCAGCCGCGCGCGTCTCGCGGCCCTGATCCACAACGTGCAGGCGTGGACCAGAGGCGGCGCACACGGGCGGCCACCGCGCCGCCAATTGGCGCTGCGGCCGCCACCACGCCTGAAAACACGTGCGATCGTGGGACCTCCGACCCCGTGCCCATGTTCCTAGCACCAAAGGCGGCGACGGGGCGGCAGCAGCAGCCGGCAGCCGAATTCGAAATCCAGCCGCGCCGCGGGGCGAACTCGCTCACATGCGCAGGCGTGGCGTGCGGCGCACGGCCCCAACCGCGGGCGACCGTCGCGCGCGCCGGGGCTACGACCATTCGGGGCCCTCCCTGCCTCAACGCGGAAGCTCTCCTTCCTCCCCTCAAGGCCTGAACCCCGTCGCCTGTCGGGTCACCTTCGCCACACCGTCCCGCCCGGACGGCCATGGCGCTCTGCTCCGATCTACCAAATCCATGGCTCCGCACTAGGACGGGGCGCATAACCATCACTGCCATCCGCCAGCGCGTTGTCTCGCCGTCGGATCGCAGCGTGGAGGATACGGAACCAAACCAGGTAATCAACTAGCCGACCTTTCCTTCCCCCAACTGGATCAACCCAATTGTCTTGCGTATAGGCTCGCATCGTGCACAAGCTTGTGCTGATCAATTGGCTGTATGTATTCATCTATCTGCCTGTCCAAATTTGTATGCGTAAGCTCTCCGCACGTTCCAACGCATGCAGAGTTGCGGACTGTCGCGTCGATTTACACTATCTACGCGATTCCAGCACTCTGTTCAAACATTTTCCTTACCTTCATTTCCATGCCTAGCAATTTGCCACTTGTCCGGCCCTAATAATAGTAGAGATTTGATGTTACCGCAACAGAAAAAAGCAAAGATACTCATACATACATTTTAGCAGGTTTGAAAAAAAAAGTGTGTTCCATCGTACATGTTCATATTGCGAGTTTGTCACTGGCTGGCTGTGCTAAGAATGACCTTTCACAACAGGACCAAGAACAGAACGGAAACAGAACATATCGACCACTCATAATGAGACAGCACATATGCTGCTGATTACTGGAAGAAGCACCATCTGCATCAACGTTGCGTTTGCGTAAGAGGTTACTCCTATTTTGTTTTTTCCCATCTCTATTCTGGACAGGAGCAGATGCCGTTAATATCTTGACCATGAGCTTCACAAAGATCGGCCATTACTCTCTTGTCTGCATCAGAGTCAATATCGTGTCTTGCTTGTTCAATCACATTGCTGCTGAGAGGACTTCATGGTTTCTACCTTACTATACCTGCGATATCCAATATGTTAGTGCACAAGATGCCGACATACTAAAGGTACTGTATTTATGACCAGTTCTGTTCAGTATTGTCTTCCTTTGCGGTTTAACTTGATTTTGCAAGAACATAATCTATGTATTTCGTCATTATATTCTGGTGTTCTATCTTTTTTTTAAAAAAAATCTTGAACAGCAAATAAACAGGTGTGGATTTTCATTATGTGCGTTGGAAAAACACAAAGGTTAGCATTATATTTTGTTCCTCATCCCTATAAACTTTTATGGTTAAACCCTACTAGCTCTATCAGTGAAAACTGAAATGTATCTACCTCTAAAAATGGTAATTACTGGTATTTTCATCAGGTACCTACATGATTGACAGAAAGTTGTTAATCTGACATTATATTTTGTAAGCAGACTCGTATTTTTAAAATGACATGGAAAGCACTAAACAACATCAAGAATGAGTTATCATCTATAAGCTACATTTTTTTTTTTTTTGAGAATATAAGCTACAATTCTCTATGAATGGGAAAACTGATATCACTGATGCATTTGTTTATAACTATTTGTTGAGGTAACTCTATTTAACATGTCAAATCAGGGATTCATGCATCACATGTATTGCATATTGAACATTACTCGCAAAAGAACATTACATGTGCAAAATAATACCACAAAAAACGTGAAAAAGTAATCTGTATAAGGATTTAGGACAGCTGTGTATATTCTGCCATATCCAATAATTTAGCACACTTTAATGGTTTCCTAAAATCTCAGTGAAGTCAATCCCCCCCTCCCCCAGAGAGAGGGAGAGAGAGAGGCACAAGTGGAGTATGATGAAAAGAAACTGAGGATAAGACCCTTTAGAAAAAAAATAACAGGACAACAAGTTCTGTGAATGTCTATTCTTCTGGTAACTTTTAAGGCAGTTAGCATATTCCAGATTGGTGTTGTTACATTCTAGGCTGTTTTCTGCTAATCCATGCAAGGTACACCTAAGAAGCAATTTTGGCACTGCCAACCCAACAAGTTAGAAATTTATTAGTATCTTGGCCTTTGCATTTCCTTTTTTTTTTTTTTCCGTCCATTTCTGAACTTTTGGTGCTGGCAGGAGAGGTACCCAAAATTCTAGATCAACAACTAAAAGAAAATAGAATGTGAAAGAGAAGGGGGAAAAGTTCTTACGCGTTTTGAGGCTCCCTTGCAATTAAACCAATATGAATACCTTCAGCAATTTGTTCCTGGATCACACGAACTTATATCCAGTTATGGATTCAACTTCTATCAGTAAACTCTTGAGGTATTTTTATTTTATTGATGATAAATATGGAAAAATACAAATACTTCTCCTAGATACTGCTGCTAAAATGGAGACAAACATTTATCCAAGTGTTTGAAGTGATTGGCAGCAAGACTAGAATCTGTCATCAGATTGCTTGAGAAGTTAGCATTTGAAAGTGAAACAAATAGAAGGCCTATTAGAAAACTATATGGGACAAACCAAATTTAATTCACCATAAGAGCTTTTATTCCTTTTTTTTTTTTGTTCCCATCATGAAAGATAACATTTTCACACTGCTGTTTTAGGTACCAGTGGCACATACATCATAGGAATGAAGAGTTGAACCAAGATGAAAAATGTTAGTGCTGGTAAAAACTTGTACAATTTCTTATTTTTGTACATACATTCCACGAAAACTAATGCTAACTTTAGAGAGTTCATATTTATCCAGTCTAAGTAAATAACATACTGAAAAACTTACATTTTTCTTGAGTTTATAAAGTACTCCCTCTCCGTTCAAATTGTAGTTAACTTTGGCTTTTCTAGATACATTGATTTTGCTATGCACCTAGTTATACACTATGTCTAGATAAATAGTAAAAAAAAATGGATCTAAAAAGCCAAAGTGGACTACAATTTGAAATGGAGTATTAAGCAATATCATCAAAGTTTTACTTCATCCTTTGGAGTTGCAACACAAATATGGACAAACTATGACTTCATTCTTTCAGTTATCAATATGCTGGAACAATGAACACACATATCCAGGGTAGTGACAAACACCTTAGAAATTATGTTTATCAGGGGATAGAACACAAACACAACTCTTTTGGGGCGATAAAAAAGGCAAGCAGAAAAGGAAGGCAGCAATAAACTCTCACACCTATCTTTGCAGGAATTTTGTCAGGATCCTCCCCTCTTTTTTTTGGAAGAAGGCAGGAGCGTTGCCTCGAACAATTAAGGAGGAGCGTTCCTCCCCTCTTGAGCTGTATCCAGTATATCTCTCTCTCTCTCGCACATCTTCCCTGGACTCCGTGCTTCCCCCAAACGCAGACCCCGTCCTACCGCAGCCAATCTTCCCAGAGCACCGCCAGACTCAGGTTCCTCTCCAACCATGTCGATGTCTTTTCTATTGATTTCCCTTCCTGTTGTTTTAGCCAGTTTTTCCCCAAATTCTTGAACGAACCTGGCGAATTCAGATTTTGTTCCATGTTAGTTTCGATGCATCTCTGTTACAAAGAGTTGTTTGGGCATCGGATTTGTAGTGTGAACTATAGAGAAACTTAGAAGTGCTGAGGCTGATTCCCTTGGGGCTGATTGCAGATTTTACAGATCGAGAAGTAGCTGATATTGTTTTTTTTTACTATTTATCTTTTGGTGAGGAAAGGTATCCGACTTTTCAGTCCATAGAATCGAATAGGGCCCCAGATCTGATTGATTCCCTGATGATCTGGTAGCTATTGGGTTACCTTAGTGGCGGATTTAGGATTTAATGGAACAGGGGACAATAGCTATCTCAGTGGTGGATCCAGGATTTAATGGAAGATGGGACTGAAGTCATGTTCAACCTCTAGAACCACTCTTTTATCCTTTTTATGTCTAAAAAATAAGGAGGCGCCCAAAGAGAAGGAAGAGTTCCATTGTCATAGAGGTGGTTGGAGGGGCTTGAGCCCCACCCGCCTCACTGCTAGATCCGTCCCAAGGTTACCTGCTATGGGAGAAGAGTTGAACAAAGTTCAGTAATTCCCCATTTGATTCCAAATTTTTTTTGAACGGATTCTCTCACCTTGCTTCAAAGGCTGTAGTAATCTTCAAAGATGAGTTTTTTTTTTTTTCAGAATTTGCATTTTGTTATATGCATTTGAAAATATTGTCTGAGATGAAGATAAATTATCTGAAAAATAATTTCGTATTTTTGTGGATGATAATCAAAGAGTAGAGATGTTATTCAATTGTAATAATGGTCACTATCCAATCACTTGCCTTGGAGTGCCATTGTCAACAAGAAGGTTATTATTGGTGGAATGGAAATTCTTGATGCACAAAGTAGCAGTGTTGATATCTTGTGTAAGAAGGCTTGTTTTACTGGATGTAGGTTACCTATCTGCCTTATTTCAGTGGAAAAATTTGTTAGGAGGAGGTTTTTGTGGCAAGGTACTCATGGAAAGAAAATAGGGTATTGGGTCAGTGGGATTTTTGTTTGCAAGTTGAAAAGGCAAGGGGGATTGGGAGTTCAAATGGACACATGAATCAGTGCCTGTTAGGTAAATGGTTGGTCAGAATGTAGAATGGACTAGATCTCTGGAAATCGATAGTTGAAGCAGAATAACTCAAATAGGGACCAGCTTTATCTGGCGGATTGGAGTCCATGGATCATCTTTATTTTTTTGTCTGCCCAGTGGCTTATTTTATCTGGAGTTGCTCAGCAATTTCATTGTTTTCCAAAACAAAACATGTTTCTTTGTTGTTGGCTGAGTTGTCTTAGTTGTAGTGTTTTTTTCTCTTCTTTTGTTGGTGCTGTTGTTTGCCCAGTCTAGGTTGGTCTTCTTCTTTATTAGCATATTCGGCATCTATACTGCTTTATTAGCAAAAAATCATGTTCCTTGACTGAATTTATTAGTCGCACTGGATAGGTCTTGCATCTCTAATCTGGATAGATGGATAATGGAAGGCATTTTGATCACCCAATGTTTCTTGTTGCATCTTACTTTCATCTACACCTGATTTCTTCAGGATGAACGTCATTTATTGGTTTCATTCATGTTTTGTTGTTGTTCCCTTAGCGCATTTTGTGTCCCCTGGTGAAAACGCTGATCAACTTTCATATACAGTTTTGTCAGATATTTTGTTTTTCTCGAACATGCAGGAGAGCTGCGTATCATTGTATTAGTAGAAGAAAAAGAAGTCATACATAGACCCAAACACACTCACACACCCCACCACACCTTCCCTGTTTTCTAAGACTTCATCGCCTGAGTTATATCTGACGAAACTAAGGACGAAGCTCATTGGTGGTGTTTGGCAGGAGCTAAGGGTCTGTCCTTGCTCACTGCTAGAGGGTTTTAGTTTCTTAGTTTCTTGGTCGTTGTTTTATGGAACAAACATTACTGACCAAATTTTTTTAGATTTCTATAAATCTCAGTTGGGATAGACTTTTGCACTTTACAATGCTGTACTTGTTTGTGTTGCTCAGCATTATGTTATCACTTTTGTAGGGATCTAAAGTATGGCCTCCTCCGATACTGCTCTCTTGGTCTGCTGCAAGGTGTGTGGAGGACGTGAAGAGGTGGACAAGAGGTTCCTGATCTGTGACCACTCGGAGTGCTTTTACAAGTACTACCACATCAGTTGCTTGACTACCGAACAGATCGCAAGCGATGTGCAGATGGGCAGCCAGCGCTGGTACTGTCCATCGTGCCTCTGCCGTGTCTGCCTGTGTGACACGGATGACGATCAGATCATCCTGTGTGACTGCTGTGATCAGGGCTATCACCTGTACTGCCTTAGCCCTCCTAAAACAAATGTGCCCAAGGGTATTGGAAATGCGACCCCTGCAAGGAGCGGATGGAAAAGGAGAAGAGGATACTGATGCTCCACAGGAAAGATCATGATGACGATATTCTAAAGGGTGGTGATATCCATGGCCCAAATTTGCTGCTTAAGGCCGCTAAAAAGCTGAAGGGCGGTGAGGTGGGAGGCGCCAGAAAGTAAGAGCCTGGAGATTGTGAGCAAGCGGATTTTGTTGTCCTCTGCTCTGCCATGATGAGTCAGCGAAGTTTCTGACCTGGGAGGCGCAGCTCTGCTCAGCTCTGAATGGGACGGGCGGCTGAGGGCCATAGAAACATGTGCATTCTGAACTGAATGGTTGGACTTGAGAATATTGTGATTACTTGTGATGGTTTTAATGGTGTATGGAACTGGATATTGGTAGACTTCAAGTATCTGTTGCTGTGTTGAGAAATGTGTGGTTTCTAGTTTGTTCGTTGCAGAATTTCATTTGTGGGTGCGTTCACCTTTGAAAATTGGCTTTCGTATCCTATACTAAGGCAATGATCCTACGTACCCCCTTCTTTTGTTGGTGCCTGAACGGCAAGGTGTTGCTATTCTATATGGTAAGTATTGTTTGGATACGCATAGTTTAAAGTATGTATGTTTGTTCGAACACAACATATGCTGTTCATGGTTCTTGCATGTGTATGTTCAAAACAGAAGGATGGTATACCTGATTGCATGGATGAGTAATACTAAAACCCTCGATCGCCTTCCTCTTCTCAGCATCCATTTTCCCCCTACATAAACAAACAGATCTGCTTCAGAAAACCCCAGAGCAGCTCCAGCTTATGTCTTTTGAGGTGCTAGCAAGAGAAAGAAAGTGAATGAGAAGGTGAAAATTGCAATACAATGCAACGAAATTTTCATCTGGTGCTATCCAGCACCTTGTACCCAACTTTGCACCCATTGCGTTAGTTTAAAAAAAATTGGCTCGCAGTGCTGCACAAGTGCGCATGAACTGCTCTGTGTTCTCTGTCTCTGTTGCACCTTGCTCTGCATGTAGGAAAAGAAAAGTGATCCTTTTTTTTTAAAAAAAATGATACTTAATGCATGTTGGGCACCAGGCATGCTTGATGCAGCTGGACCGAATTTTGCTCAGCCAGGCTTCTCGACATGTATTCCGCCTCCATACCTGCTTTAAGAATTACTCCCTCCATACTTCTTATTTTTCTAAAAATAATTCCCTATATGTAGGAAAATTTTTTTCAAAACAAATCGATATGGTTTTCAAATTCCAAACCGAGGGGACTTTGGATTCTTATTTTTCTAAACATATTTATTGGAAAATGATATATGTATACTTTTATGAAAATATTTTTCAAAACAAATCGATTGATATGGTTTTCACATTTCCAAACTCAATGACTTGAAAGTTATTTATCAATTAGATTCTCAATGTTTGACCTAGTCATATCCAAAAGGGAGCACTAAAATTGCATCAAGGAATATTCTTTGCATCTTCAGTCATCAGTACTAAAAGCGACAGGTGCATCACCTATCGAATATTTTTGTTTCTTTAAGTCATGATGATGGCTCACTGACCAAACCAAGTCAGTGTCAATTGCACAACAAGACTGTCAAAGCCAGACACGTCGACCTTAGTAGGGGTTGTCATGGGGCAATTGGTGCAGCAGCCTCAATAGTCGCCTAGCCACCGTTTGGTGCGCTGGGTTATCCTTAGGCAAACAGGAGTTAAATTGTGATCACCTGAAATTTCGGGCGTCGAGTACGGTTGGGATCCATCCAAGGACAGCAGGTAATGGCCCCGCCTTTCATCAGACGTAAAAGATGGTCGTGGCCTAAGCAGACATGATTGACCTGCAATTGTAATCCTTCTAACCTGCCATCAGTACATATGACCTTGTACTTTGTAAGTTCTTTTTGCCCTTAAAACAAAAAAAATGTTTTATTTTGTTTGATTTGAATTAACAAGAAGGAAGGATGAGAGCAAGTATAATAACGGCTGCAAAATAAATACGGAGGTGGAGAAGAAAAAGAGATAAATGAAAACATGGGCTAAAAAACTGGATTTGGCACAAGATCCAAAAAACTTTGTAAGAGAAATAAGTGAATCCTGTATTATTTTGTTTTAATTATAAGATCGAAGTGTGAGCGTGCTTGGAAGCTTTGCCCGGTTCAGCTCACTTCATCTCGCCTAGACGGTGCGCGGCACAAGACACTTGCTAGATCAAGCGAGCCATTCTGGGTCTCTCAATGCAGCAAGGTCTTTCTTGCCAGCATACAAAACAAGGCAATTCAAGCACAGGAACTAAACAGCTACTGGTGTTCAATTCCTTGTTTGGCCAGGCAAAACGGTACTACCTGGCAAAAGTACCAAGCATGTCGCTCTTGAACCAACCACGGTGGCCCAATTTGTAGCTAGTCTAACCAACTTGTAAGCCTACAGAACCGACTTGTAGATACGGTTAAATGATTGGCAGTCTCAAAGAGAGTCGGAAACTGCAAACTCTGCGCAGGGTCTGTGCTTTTTTTCTTGATTGAGAGACAGAGAGAAAGAGACAGAAAAACTAACCAGTAATGTGCTTGAGGGTTACTAACTCCTTTCCCTCTCACTCTCATAGAGCCCACCATTCACTTTAAGCCCACGTGAAGGCACATGTCCTGGTGTGCAATCAGGACAACAGAAATGGACTCGACTGGGCCGCAGCCCAGGCCCCCACCATGACCCAAGTTGCAACAGAGACGTGGCTGCCTTCCACTTCAACCAAAGTTCCCTCTCCTGTTGTTATCCAAAAAAAGATGCCTCTCCTGTTCCAAAATAAGATGCACATCTCTTTTTTCTCAAAGAATCAAACAGTTTATTTTCGTTTAACTATACATAAATATAGAAAATAATATCAACATTTATAGCTTCAAATAAGTTTATTATGGAAATATACTCCATGCTCAATCTAATGATAATTATTGTGCATAAAAAAAATACATGTGTTAGTATTATTCAGCGTTTCGTCATACTGATGCGTACCTAATTACTATTGACACGATTCAGTAGTATTCAACATTTTGCGGTCAGTTTTAGTTACTGGGTGTAGAATAGCGCTGCTGTAGAAACAATAGAAGTATACTTTTGAATAAATTTGGGTGAAAAATTGACACAATAGAAAGAGAAATGTTTATTTATTTTGGTACAAAGGGAGTATGTCTATGCAAACGGCAACTCTTGTTCATCTCAGTTTCGAGGAGTCCTTGCCTAGATAGTGACAACCATCACATTAGTTTTTTTTCTCTGTCACTCTATATGTCACTCAGTCTCCCTCTCTCTCATGGCAGCGATTTGTCCTCTGCAGTGGGATCACACACCGATGAGATGTACAAAGCCATAATCATGCATTCAGTATCAGAAATCAGAAAAAGTATTTGAAAAGTCATTTGGCACTTGTCCATGAATCCCGATTTAGTAATTGGTTGGGTTGATGCCATTGGCATCAACTCTCAAGCGTGGATTGGCTGCTGCGTCCACTCCATAGTACTACTGGTAGGCTACATCGGTCCTCTTATCGAGGAAAGGAATATACGTATGGATCCGCCTCCTAAATTGCCCATTCAGATAGCACTACCATGGCTTCCCAGTTCAGCACCTAGTTAGGTGATCAGCAAGGATAATGGAAGGTATGTCCCATCCATGGATCCACTAATTTGGATGGAGCTAGAGATACGGTAGATGGGAGAAGACTCGGACGAGGAAAAAAGAGGTCAAACCTAGAAACTGAGGGCCCAGGGGTAGCCATGTTTAAGAGAAAAATCAATTCTATGACAATACTTGTGTTTTCTCGCAAAAATTAGTGACTCAATTTTAGACCACCACGGTCGTCATGTGAACTACTCTTGGTCATGGGCGATGCATATCTCGTAAGTTTTCAGTGTGAGATATGGTGGAGCGTATATATTTACCTGATTCGATGTGTTTAATCCGTCGAGTGATTCCATGGCCATCACTTGAGCTTTCATGCTTGATCTAGACATCAGGTTCCCCCCCACTTATCCCCTCTGCTTGTAGACTCAAACCCTAGATTAATATGAAAGGGGCAGTAGTGATGGGGCCATGGGTGGGATGCAGAATTGGTCGGTAATGGAGATGAGAAGGAATTGAATGTGATTTTTCATATGGAGGTGTGGTAGGAAGGCGTTTGTGGGCGGCCATGGTTATGAATAGAAATGTGGGAGGGGGGCGGCGGCGGCGGCGGGATGCGGAGGAAAGTGGGGTGACGTTGTTTAGGGTTGCGCATTCTAATCCAACGGTGCGTGTTGATTAATAGAAGGGGGGTATATGGCTGATGGGTGCCTTTGGATGATGTCGGGCCAATTATTATTTTTAGGAGGGGGTCTGAGGGGTGATGTCATTCAACGAGTTTGGAGATGGAAGAGGACAAATTCGGTGGGAAGAAAGGTGAGGCCTCCAGTGAGGGCTATTGTGATACAACATGGCGTGTTGATGGGCAAATAGTTTATGGGCGGTGGTTAATATAGCCATGGTTGCAGTGAGGTGAGGCCTTTAGTGTTTGTTTTGGGATTAAGGGTTGGCGGGGGGTCAATAGGTTCCGTGGGGAGGCAAGTCGGGCGAAGCG
This sequence comes from Hyparrhenia diplandra, assembly GCA_015847255.1. NCBI lineage: Eukaryota > Viridiplantae > Streptophyta > Magnoliopsida > Poales > Poaceae > Hyparrhenia > Hyparrhenia diplandra. Next base: position 11,322 of record JADLZK010009367.1, on the reverse strand, counting down.
TCCTTAGGGCCAAAGAAGGGCAAATAGTTTATGGGTGGTGGTTAATATAGCCATGGTTGCAGTGAGGTGAGGCCTTTTAGTGTTTGTTTTTTTGATTAAGGGTTGGGCGGGGGTCAATAGGTTCCATGGGAGGCAAGTAAGGGTGAAGCGTCCTTAGGGCCAAAGAGGGCCATGCCCCTCTCTCCCTTATAAAAACAATTTCTTAAATACATATTTAATCCTACCATTTGGTTGACAATAAAATGCTACTATGCCCCCCTATTAATGTTGGTTAGATTAGATTTCCCCCTCTCTGTAGAATGGTCCAAGCTCCTCCACTTGAGACAAGGTGAGGCTATTTAGGGTTAGAAATTTCAATCCAATGATGCATGCTATTATGTCAAATTTATAAATAAGAAAATTATTTGAAGCAAAATATAATATGTGGATCTGCTGGAGTAGCATTTGAGTTATCTTAAAGGGATATAGATTGACTAACTAATGTGACATTTAGATAGCTCTCTGTATGAAAGGTTGGAAAGTAAAAAGTTATATGGAGGAATGTTCATGCTGCACTATCCTCCCTTTGGTGCATCCCTCATATCACACATGAAAATCCACTGGAAAAAAAAGAAATTTTAAAAAATTCATATTGGAAGAAGAAAAAGATCACGTAGGTGGAAAATATGATATATGATACTTTTATAAATATTTCCAAATGCTAAAAGTTCATATTGGATTTCTTCTTAATAAAATACTTAAAAATTTGGAGAAGTAGTTTCCATTTGTGACCGTCCCAATGCAACATGCATGTTAATTAGTCAAGGGCGACACCACGTTATGGCTACCCCTAATGCACAGGCACCACAAGGTACAAACAAATTTCATTAGTAACCTAGCTGACTTACCATTATATGACATGAAATATTTAGGTATTGCTTTAGTAGTGCTAGCCTCAATTCACTCCTCCTGACGTTAGTGCACTCTAAAGTCTAAATAATGTGTGTGTATATATGACGACCCTTGTCCTTCACTGTCATGCATAGAGGTTGCCCAATGCACATGGTTTAGCCATTGCGTTTTCGACAGCTTGGGAATGCCATTTCCTAAAACTTCATTGCAAAACTCAAGTTTGCATCCATTTGCCAATGAGGAAGCAACACATGCCATGGTACTTTGTTGCCTGCCAGTACGAGAGGAGCTCAGACGGTCCGTTGTCACAACAAAAGCGTCAAAACCCCACCTGATATGATGACGCGCTAGTAGCCAGCAGCAGCGCCATCATATCAGGTGGACTCGCGCGTCGTACCCGTACGTGTGGTTCAAATCGAATCGAGCGAGCGACGGCGATGGTACGCGCTACGACGCGTCGGGTGCGCCGGCCAGAGGGCGACGTTTGGTACGCGCGATTCCCATCGATCGATCTCGCGTACGTCCGGTCGGTCCGCCGGGCCAATTCCCGGACGTACGTGCGCACGGTTTGCCACTGAATGCCGTCGTCGTCCAACGTCTCCTCGATCGACGATTGGATGGGCATGGGCGCGATGCGGGCGGCAATGTACTCGCCGGCTGATTTGAACCCCGTCCCAAGCAACGTATACTAGGGTGCACACTGCAGCCCTACTACAGGATACGCTCACGACCAACCGTCAGGACCGGGAGCAAGGCTGATCGAGCGCCATGCTCGTTGTTAACCGGCTTGTCAGTTGTCGAACAAGTGTTAATTTTATAACAGAAATTGAAAGAGGTCCTGATGAGAATCCTTTGGTGAAAAGAATCTTAATGAAGACGGATATAAGTACGTGTGTAAAGACTAAAGAGGGACCGAGATGCTCTTGAGAGCAAGGGCACAAAAGGCAGATGGAGTTTTCCCTGCCTCTGCCGCTACAGCCATGAACGGTCGGCTCCTCGGTCCTGGCTGCTACACAAGTTTCAAGCAGAGAAAGAGACTGAGACAGCATTTTGTTTCCTAGATACTCTATGTTCTTTAATCTTATCTAAGGGCACTCATAACGCAGACTCTACCATAGAGTCTAAGCTTATTTATTATCTTCATATTTATTGCATTTTGCTGATGTGGCGCTAATGTGGCACTATATTTATGGAAGAGAGAGGGGGGAAACCAAGACTCCAAGTCTTATTTGGACTCTAAGTCCACGATACCCTAGTTAATAAATAGTTTTAGACTATATGGTAGAGTCTGCATTGTGAGTGCCCTAACAATAATTCTAGCAGGGCCTCTACTTAAGTTCCCAAACTAAGATCTAAGAGGGAGAGGAAAAATTTAGAGCTAGCAGGCAACTACCCAGCCTCCCCAAATATATGAGATGTTCCAAACCAAGGTTCTGATCCCTTGTTCCCAGGGCCCTCCATCTAGCTCTCATCCTAGGGTAGGCTTCTGTTTTTTGTCCCTTCCTACCGAGCGTGTTGTCTCTCGTCTGAAAAACATAGTCCATGTGTGGGATACTTTTCCTCGCAACCTTGCTATCGCCACACTCTTCATGGCGACCACACTCTTTTTGGCATCACTCCTTGCCACTCCCCACCACGCCCCCTTGCCGCAACAACTTGTCCCTGTCACTTCAGCCAATAAAAAACAATGATGGTCTCGAGCCAGGCAAGTTAGATCTACTAGGGGAACAGTGCACATGTGGCACCCATGCACTCCTCCCAATGGGTGCCTCGATTACGGGTTGTCTTCTCCGGCATCCCACACTTAGCTCCTCTCCTCCCAATGAGATGCCCTTGTTTTGAAAAAAAAAAGTTTTCAAAAACTCCAATCTTACTTGAGAAGAAGATCTGTGTCCTTCAAGTCACAACCATTCCATTTCTCAACCCCAAAAGGTGATGTTCTAGCCACTTCAAAACCCACATGTATGAGTATGTGACTTGGAATAACTTTTAATTTCACATCATATCTTGAGAAAGTTGTGTATCAAATCCACCTGCTAAATCTTGGCTCGATTCTATTTCTCGTTTGAATCCTTTACTCGAGACGAGCAAAAGTTTGGTGCGGGGAGCTTGTTGATGGTGATTAACACCTCATTTCGTACCATCAACCATGCCTAAATTGGTGATAGAAATGACACAAACCATAGTCATGAGGCTTACTTCTAATGATTCCCACAAGTTGTGATGACGGTGAGTGTAGGAACTATGTGGCTATATACATGGTAAAAAGACACAAAATTTTTTCCCATTTATACTACCATTTTGTAGAGGTCATCGAGATACACAAAATCAAGTTTTGGTTCACCCAATTCGGAGTCCAGACGACAAAGTTATGCATTCTAAAAAAGACTGCAAGGCAGGACAAGCTACAATTGGATAGAGAGGGACGTCGGACGACCTGGGCCTAGGTTAGCTGACCTGGACTTATCTCCAATGGTCCGCAAACTTGGTCCAAATGCCTTTACACTTAACACTAAACCCAAAGGAAGCTTTGTTCACCCCATAAGCCTAGATGGGGGTTCGGGTAATCACGACCACAAATGAATCCCATAACCAAAGAACGAATAGTCCAACTTTAACCAAACTTTGTACCAATGCTGCGGAGGGGCCAGAAGATGAGTGCATCGCCTCAAGATCGGCGATAGAGGGCTCGGGGGGAGTCATGTGATGGCCCATGTGCACCAAACCACCTCGGACCAAATCACTTGGCCATCAACCGCCATGAAGCCCATCCAAACCATTGGTTTGCAAGGCGGTGGAAACTGATTTGATCGGCGCCCAACCCCACTTGGATGCTCCACTTCCTCACACTTGTAGAATAGGGGTGTTGATGCATTTGTAAGCATCACTTGTAGAATAGAAGCAAGGTGTGGCTCTCTAGCTATACCACTTAGAAGTAGAAGATAGTGAGAGAATGAGGAGAAGCTTCGAGAGGGAGCCAGGGCTGTCACCATCCTATCCCCACATGTACCTCGGCAAATGAAGCTCTCTAAGTGAAGTCCAGGATCTTCTGTGTGGTAAATTTTTCTGAATTACTTAAGAATTATTTATATTATTGTTTTTACCGGTTTCACCACTTGGTTAGAGTGCTCTTGTCTTATTTTACCAAGGCCATGGTCTATAAATTAAGTGTGGTGCTTAGGCTATTAGCTTGCATATGTGTTTACGGCTAGGCCTTCGGATAGTTGTGTTAGGTGGCAGGTGGTGACAACCCCATTCATCCTCTGTATTCCACCATGATAGATCTATTATGTTAATCCATCTATCCTAAATGTAAGTCATTTCAAGAATCTTAAAAAATTAAAACATCATAAGTTTGACTAAATTTATATGATAAGATAATAACATTTAGAATGTCAACTAAATATCATTTGATTTTTCGTTAATTATATTTTAATAGTATACCTATTAGATGTCACAAATCTTTATTATTTTCTCTATAATCTTAGTCAAACTTAAAATGTTTTGACTTTTACAAGATTCTTAGAATGACTTATATTTTGGAATGGGGAAGTAGATCGTAGGGCTTGTGGTGGCAGACCTTGTCTAGCTAGTTAATCTTTTGGGTTGGCTCGGCGGGCTATAACTGTATCAACTTTCTAGTTATGAAAGGAGTGCTTAGGAATAGGTTGTCGTGATCCATTCTAAATTGGGTCAGACGTTTGGGGTTTTCCCCTATAGCATATAGTAAAAATAATTATCTAAAATAAAGCTACAACGCCTTGCAAGCAGTTAGTTAAAAGTTAAAGCACACACAGCAGCACATATAAATAAAAATCAAGAGATTTAATGGTAAAAAGTTAAACAGCACACACAGAAATGGATATACGCCAAAATGGAAAAAATGGACATTGAAGAAATTCAAGGTCCTAGCTAACATCTGCATCCCCACGAGACGCCGACAAACAGTACTACTCCCAGTAAGTGGGGGCATAGAGGTGGCCAGCACAAACAGGTGGGTAGGGGCTTGATAAGTAAGTCTGGTACGGGTGCTTCCCCGGCACGTACGGCCTCCGTTCCACAGTAAAGAATTCTTTTGGATTCATATAAACCGTATTTGACTGCTTCATCTTATTCAAATTTTTTATTTAAATTATAAAACAAACAAAACGTCATTACAATATCTTTAGTGATGTAATAAGTCATAACAAAAATGGTAATATTTATTTAAAAAAAGTTGAATAAGGCGAGAGGTCCAAACACGTTTATATGAGTCAAAAAATTATAAAAAGATTAATGAACGGAGGAGAGTACTCCTCTGTCCCCATGGAGTTCGTCGTTTTTTACTTTTGAACTTTATATTTGACCATCCATCTTATTCAAAATATTTATGTAAATCATAAAATAAATTAATCAATATTTAAGTATCTTCATTGATAAAATAAGTCGTAACAAAATAAATTATATTTGTGTAAAAAAAATTTGAATAAGGCGAAGATCGAATAAGATGGCGTGGAATCAGGGTGACAAAATTAGTGGGACGTAGGGAGTAGGTACAGAGGCAGGACGACCGGCCGGGTTTGCGTCCGTCATTTGTTGTAGCCTGTAGGATAGGGCACATGAATCGGACAGACAGCTCATGAAAAATCGGCCTTTTCGATGCCTCCACGATGCACACCAAGCCATGTACGGCGCTGCGATGAGGGACGACAGGAGGGCTGGGGGGAGATGAACGCATGGATCTCGCTTTGTTTGTCCTCAACAAGGCCGGTCAACGTCGATCCAACAAGGATATCAGTAAATTGCACGTACGTCGATCCAACAAGCATGTCAATGCCACACGATGCCTGCTTGTTGCCTCAACAGTAATACTACAATCAGATCGATCAGAGGTTAGCAAGCACCCTCATGGAGACACACAAACATGCATGAAACACGGCATCTATCAGCATTATATTATATATATATATTTTTTGAAAGCGTGCAAGCTTTGCACGTATTGTATTAAGGCCTTGTTTAGATGTTAGAAAAACTTATAAAAGTAATCGTTGGAACTTAATAGGGCACCAGTAGCACGCTTCGCTTGTTTGTTTGTGGTAAATATTATCCTACTGTAGGGGTAACTAGACTCAAAAGAATCGCCTCATGAATGTACATCTAAACTGTGTAATTAATTATTTTTTTACCTACATTTTATACTTCAAACATATGTCTTTTGGTGTATTTAATGTGATGTGATGGAGGGAGAGTGGAAAAAAGAGTTAGAAATTTTAGCAATCTAAACAAGGCCTAAAAGAAGTGCAAATTAAGTTACACCGCCTCGGGCTTGGTCTAATGGCGAGCGTACCATTCACCGCACGGGTTGAACACTTACAAATGTCACCGGCTTGAACTGTGGAACATAGATAGTTGTACTAACTGGGAAAACTAAAGTGCGACTAGACGGGCGTCAAGGCTTGACGCATTTAACCGCCAAGCTCCTGCCCTCGCCATGTCCTTTGCCCAACGGAGCATGGGGAATGATGCGCCGTAAACATCTCCTGCCTAGAAGGCGTAACATCGCCACCGAACGCTTGATTAAACCTAATGGCGATCGTGGGGTTCGGAGTATTAGTCACGGACGCCCCTCGAGCTTGCTCATCAAGACACGCAACGCCTACTTCTCCCCGGATTAGGATCACGCTGGATGGAGGCCAACCAACGCTATGGCGTGGGACCCAGGCCATCGCTCGGCGAGCCTTGAAGACCGTAGGCGAGGTGGAGTCTTGATCGGAGGGTCCTCCAAATGGCAACGCCATGGAGTTGAGGAAGGTCGCCACCGGCCGTTAGGCGCACCCCGCAACAAAGTGGTAGATGTGGTCGGTGCGGGGCGCGCGGGGTAGGCCGAGGTGGAGTGCCCGCCGACGTGGCAACCCTAGCGGCCCACCTCCGACGCCTCAGATCTACAAAGCTTAGGTGGACCACCCAAAGTGGCGAAGGAGGGTCCACCTCCAACGCCCCCGCATCCGCAAAAACTGAATTGTACCATGCGTGGCGGCAAAAGGGATCCGCTAACACCGCTCGGGCCGTCGGGGAGGTAGACGGCGCCGCGACAAGGAGTCCATGAGCTCCTCGAGCATCGAATCCACCCAAAAAGGGGGCACCACATCCTTGCTTGGTCAGAGCGTGAGCGAGTTAACAATGGCGATGTCGGGGCGCACGGCAGCCCCAACGATGATGCCCTTTCTTGGGCGCGCCTCACGCTGCGCTACCGATGTCGGCAGACGGACGCAATGGCACCACTCACGACACCTGCATTGCGACATCGAGGGGATTGGGCGGAGAATCTGTCCCTACCAAGATAGGAGCGGCGTGCGGTTTCGGCGGCGCTTAGGGGATCCCATGGCCATCGCCGCCGGGCCGACATGGCGGTGTTGGCGCGGCCATGAACCGGGAACCCGACGTCGAGGCTTCAAGCGCCGCGGGTCACCGAAGGGCACCGAGGCATATGACGAAGCTGATGCTTGCGCTTCCTCGCCCGGTGCCTCGTGCCGATGAGGCAAAGGGACGAGGAGGTGCACGAGTGGCGATGTGGTCCCCCGGGCCCAAACAATTGAAGCAAAGACCGACGAGTAACGAAAGCACCGGCCAATCGGGTAACGGGGTTGAGGCGGGGGCATGACGACACTCGCACCGACGGCCGAACAAACGTGAACCTGTCGGCGTCAACAGGCGACTCGACGGCGCTTCCCACCCGATGCCGATGCACGGGCACACGCGGGCGACAAAGGGGCGAGCCGTTGGTGCACAGGCACCGGCATGGGGGATCCGTTGGAGAGCCGTCGGCACTTCTGGACCTAGGTCGGCGATGGTGGCACCGCCTCTTCTTGCCGAAAGCAACCATACGTGGCGTCGTGGAGGCCTTCACCCCCGGTACCTTGACCGGAGGTCGCCTGCAGACTGCATCGAGGTAGGGAGTTACTGAGGCTATCTGTGGGGGGCTCGTCGTCGGAGTCGTCGTGGAGGCCATCGTCCGCCAAGCAGCGAGACTTGGGGCAGCCCTCCGGGACGCCACTTGGGTAGAAAGGTACGACGCCAAGAGAGAGGGGTCCGGAACTTGGCAAGGTGCTAACAGAGGTCTCGTCGTCTTCTTCATCCTCGCCGCCGATCTCGTCGTCAAGAACATCTTCAACGACGATCGCGACCTCCTCCTCCTCCCTTTGTCCATCCATCGGTGGCCGGGTGGGCCGCAAGGGCGGCCGCAACTGCGACGCCCGACGCCGGAGGCACAGATGGCGTTGAGGGACCTTGCATTCGGCACCCCAAAGCTAGCCCCCGATTCGATGAACCCCGAGGGGCGGGGGCGCGACGGGCGGCGGTCGCGCCGCGCACATCAGATTCAAGGCCCCCAAAGGGACTCGACGGAACAGAGTGGCAGGTCCTCGGGGGGTGAAGGGGTCGGTTAACGATGCGCCGCAGCACCAACCGCCCGACGGACCGGCACGGAGGCGGGCGGGGGCCGGAGCGGCCACCACAGCTGAATGGGACCCCCCCACACACACACAACGGGAAGAAGGCCTAGGCACTAGATCGGGGGCCCGGCCGTGAAAGGCGGATCAAACCCGCCGTCGGCTTACAGCGACAAACAACAGCCGCGAGAGGTTGCACGGTGGCCTACATGCGCTGCCATCCGTCTTGCGACGGGGAAGGAGAGAGGGTGGTGGACAGGGTGGTGGTGAGGGGGAGGAGGCGGTGGAGGCAGACGGGCCGGGGGACGGCGGCGCCAGCGGTGGTGGTGCGGGAGCGGGCGATCGTGTCACAACATATTTGAAGGTTCAAAGCTTGGTAATTTACAGCTTCCTATCAGCATTATATTGTTTCTTTTTTCACGCTAAAACCATATCTATCGATCTAGCTAGCTCTTCTTCTCTGTCCTGGATCTGCACATATACATATATACTGATGCTGACAAGGAAGAGCCAATCAATTAATCTATCCATCAGCTAGAGCCCTGCATCCTGGACTGTCCTTCGTCAGTTAATCTGGATCCAAAAAATAAAAAAAAAGAAACGCTAAACAATCCATGAAGTGTGTACCCGTGCATGCAGGTAAGGCAACACAACAATCTTTGCATTTGTTGTACCCTAGCGTCCAGGATCTCCAGAAATATACCCTGCTGGCCTACTCGTCTCGTCCCCAAGCTAGCCCCTTAGCTTGTCCCCAGGCTCGATCAAATAGTGGACAAGGAAAGAAAAGAGGACAACAAATGCAAGCAGCTGACGATTCAATAAACTATTCCAGTAGTCATAATAGTATAATAATTGTGCATTTCCAGACAAAATATGCTTTTTCCAATTAAGTAGGATCTGATTGAAGTTTGCATTGCTACGGGAGAAAGGATATGCAAGCTAGGCCTTATTTAGATGGCTAAAATTTCTAACCCAACTTCCAAATTTTTCCACTCTCTCCATCACATCACATTAAATACATCAAAAATTATATGTTCGAGTATGAAGTTACTAATTATACAGTTTAGATGTACACATGAGACGATTCTTTTTTGAGCATAGTTATCCCATGGTAGGATAATATGTACCACAAACAAACGAAACGTGCTACAGTGTGCTACAGGAGTTTCAACGGTGTTTTTTGCAAATTTTTCTCACATCTAAACAAGGTTAGTATTGTATTGTGACTTGTGAGACCAAAGATAAGATAGACAGAGAGATAGCACCATCAGCACAGTATGGGCACCATGCCATATGCCAGCATGCATGCAAACACAAACAGCCGGCCGGCACCTCCAGCTCCAGGGATTCCAGATTGCGATCGCAGGTTATGGCTTAGCAGCCGTGACCCGACCCGCCAGTACGCACAACGATTGGATACCCCACGCGTTTATCCACCCACTCACCCACGCTGCACTCACCTGTTTTTGGTTAGATCTAACAGACAGTATCGCATACCAATCTCAGCTAAGCTAAATTACCTAGCTAGTTAGATCCTGCAGTAGTACTATTCACTGAAAAGCTGTTGATGTGAACACTTTTTCCTGAAATCAAGACAAAGGTGAACAGACAACAATAGTGCCTGTGATGCCGCCATGGATCGATAGGAACCTGAAACCAGCAGCAGTTAGACCAAAGCTCAGCTTTGTTGCAGTTAGATGCGTCGACAATTTGTTGGTTTGTGTACACAACATAATATAATTCATCTGATTGTTGGTTGATCACATGATTCACATCCGCCCAAAAGATCTCTGTACTATATGCATATGTAATCTAGACAGCTCATATATCTCCTTATAGCCTTGTTAAATTAAATGACTCGCCACGCACCCTCATTCCTTAGCTAACCCCCGACCGGGCCCTAAACCCTAAACCTTGTGTTTTTGTTTGATTTTTAGCTAGGAATATTATCAGACGATGCATGTCATTTCTTTGTATGCGCCCGCTGAATTAATCAATAGGGAAAGAAAGGCAGCTATCATATGCCTTTCTAGTACAGAGAGTCCGGTAGTGCAGGGAGGATTGCCATGTATTCTCAATGGTGGCTTTGGTGTCAGCTATCATATGCCTTTCTAGTGCAGAGAGATTCCATGCCACATTTTGAACTGTAGTTCTGAACTTGAGCTATCATAGCAAGTGAAATCTGTCGGAAAGGAGCATGCTGTTGCGAGGTGATGAGTGAGGCCCATCGATCGATCGATGGAGAGTTGTGCTACGGCGAAAAGTCCTTGTAGCTGCAGCAGCAACAAGTTGCTAGCAATGTAGGCTCCATTATGTTCACAAAGACGATAATGGCGGCACCTTTAGCTTCAATTTGATCTGTTCTCTTCTCCGATCTCGACCACCGTACCGCACTGCAGGAAGGGGCCGCCGGGGGACACGGACATGGACACGCACAGTGGATTGATGCCAACCCAATTTGGAGCCAGGCGATGGGCTAGGAACAACCGATTGATCCTCTCGGGGTCCATGACCTGAAAATGACGTGCTCTCACGAATTTTACAGCCTTCAAAGTGTGTTTAGATCCTTAAAAATTCTATAACAAACTAAAAATCACTTAAGTACTTTTTTTATTTTGTGATAAATATTATCCTACCATCAGGGTAAATAGATTTAAAAGAATCGCCTATATCTAAACGGTGAAATTAATTATTTTATTTACATATATTTTATAATCCGAACAAACGTCTTTTAATACATTTAATGCTTTGGAAATTTTAGAAATTCTAGAGAAAAATTAGGCAACTAAACACACCGTAGATGGATTGTCAGTTGGTCACTCACTTGCAGGTACAGGCACTGTACTCCTAGCTGCTGGCAAGCAGTGTGGCAGGGGCTCTCCGTGCTCTTACCTCTCATTTTATGATACTGTACTCCTAGCCGTAGATAAATGCCCGTGCAACAAAAACAGTGCCTAGCTAAAAAAAAATGAAAGGCCCCCAGCTACTGAATCATACACCAGGT
>JADLZK010009366.1:0-84558 GCA_015847255.1 Hyparrhenia diplandra | reverse complement strand
TGTGAGTAGTCCGCTCCACTTTCTCCAAAAAGAAAAAAACAAAAAATCCGCTCTAAAAAAATCTGGCCATCCGACGCTCCTCTACTGTCATGCGCCTCCGCCCGCGAGCACAAGTGTCGCCTCCATCTCTTCTTCCTTCCTCGACGCCCTGGTCTCCTCATTCCAGACGCTGCGCCAGCCGCCTTGCCCGCTGGCCACGCAAGAGGCTGGTTTCCCGTGCACACAGTGCGCTGCGCCGCCGGCGTTCGGCTTCGGCCCATCCACCACCGTTCCTCCCCTCTGACCACACAAGCAAAATACCATTCACAGCATCTTGCCCCCTATTCCTCTCGCTGGTGGCGCAGGTGCGCTACGCCGCCCCGCGCCAACTCCGTTCGGTCCATCCACTCCACCTCTCCTCCCACCACACAAGGGCACAAAGCATGTCACGAGGGATCAGGCCTGGCCGCCGCACGTGCGTGGACCTAGAGCGGATCATTGCCGAGCGGTACCGCCATGGGAGCCTTGGCCGAGAGGACGCGCTCAGCCTGTTTGATGAATTGCTTCTTCAGGCCAGACCGGCCTCGGTGTATGCCTTCACTCGTGTCCTCACCGTCGTCGCTCGCGCGGACTCCTCGTCGTCACTGCCTCACAGCGCAGCCCTCACCGTGTCCCTTTTCAATACCATGTCTCAGCTTAATGGTACAATGTCATATAGAAGAAGGTTTGTTGGAGGAGTCTGATGAGATTTTTCTATCTATGGAGAAGAATGGATATACTGCGGACTCACGTACGCTAAATGCCATTGTTAGAAGACTTCTTGAAAAAGGAGATGTGAGAAGGGCTGGAATCTACTTACCAAAATCGATGAGAAGAAGTTCTCCCTTGAAGCTTCCACTGCCGCATTACTGGTTTCTATTGTTTCAGAGAAGAAGTATCAGAAAGAAGTGAAGTTTCTTCCTGAAAAAATATCAATCTTTCATGGAACCTAGGGATGATTGAGACCTTTTACTGGTTTTATTGTGCTAATTAGATATTATAGATTGTTAACAAAGAGTACGTGGTCTCTTGTCCTGTAAATGTTATTTGCAAGGTGCCACCTCTTGCAACCATTCATAAGTTAGATTGAGTCTAAACTCTCAAATGGTGATAAAGTTTCCTTAAACTTATTCGGTCATGTCATTCGGGTCTTTAAACTTGTAAACGAACTGTTTAGGTCCTCAAACTTGTTCATTTGTGTCATCTCACTCCGAAAAACCGCAAAGTCACTCAAACTTGTTCAGTTGTGGCGTCCGATATTTTCTTGAATATAAATTCCAGAGAAGAAATCATTTCTATATGTTCTTGGTATTGCCAAAAAAGGTATTTTTACACTAATACTTGCAGGCGGGTGCAGAAAGGAAGCTCCTAGATGAGGCTCCCGACAGAACTAGTGCATAGTGTAACAGCTAAATGGATCAAGAGACATCGTCCTGGAGTGACAGGAATCACATGAACAACATTTGCAGTACGGCCTGCTAATGATGAACTTTCAAGTGTTGGACACGAGTTTCTCTTGTAAAGCACGCACTAGGTGGTCAAGACAACCTTGTCATAGGATGGGTTGTCCTCAGGTGGACAGATCATTCAGTGACGGGTTCAAGAAATTATTCAGTGATAAGTTCTGAAAATTCTGAGATAGCATGATTTGTACTTAATTAGAGCATCTATCTAACTTATTGAAGGAAGAAAGTCTGAATCTATACACATGCTGAGATGGTATTCAGCAGAAGTGACACAATATTTGCCTGCTGAACCTTATCACCGTGAAGACTGGATAGTGCAAATGTTGTGAATGAAGGCTGTCAATAATGCAGTAGTAATTATGTCAATAATTCCCTTCAAGATAAGAATAAATGCAGTAGCCAGATTTCGTTTAATTGTTCAAAATTTTATATGGATGTATCAATTATTTCATATGGTTTGGTTTCCTTGTTTAGATTGATGACTGATTTCCAGATTCTCTACTTACATAGTCTTAGCCTAGATCTTATATATAAAATTATATGTGCACATGAATTGGATTCAACCAAAGGTGTCGTGGTGTAGTTGGTTATCACGTCAGTCTAACACACTGAAGGTCTCCGGTTCGAACCCGGGCGACGCCATTTTTTTTTTCCAGTTTTGGTTGACTAGACTCAGGCCAGTGAAGTCAAGTCAATTCAGGCCCATCTCGATATTTTTTTTTTATTTCTTTCAGTTTTGGTTGCCCCGATGGTTGACCAGACTCAGGCTAGTGAAGTCAAGTCAATTCAGCCCATCTGGCTGGGACTGAGAGTTTGCTTCAGAAACCTTGAAAAACCAAAGATCTGCAGCAGGATCTCTCATCCAGTCGTCATTTCCCCCTTCCGCGAGGATCTCTCGTCTCGTGCTTCTTCTCCAGGTCAGTTGTTATCTGCATAATATGCTTTGTTTCGGGAAGTAGTACAAGTTATTATGGCAAGGATTTCTCTGTCATAACGACTGATATCTATCCATTACATAAAGGGGTCGTCAGAAATGGACACTCCTAGTTCTAGCAAGCTTCTGGATTCGCTGCCCAAGGATCTACCAGCGGAGTTTCTGAAAGAAATTACAGATGGCTTCTCCCCTCAGCGACAACTTGGCAAAGGCGTATTCGGAACAGTTTATAAGGTATCAGTGATAGCTTTTTCAGTGGTTTCGGTCTTTCCACAGCTTCAGTAGTCAGTAGTAGTATTTGTTAGAGCAACTCGGCCCAAGGCCCCAAATCAACCCCCTATTTCTTCACTTTGGAGCCCACCTAAAATATTTGAGGGCCAAAAACAATTTCCAACTCCAACCGTGAATGGAAAAAGACCCCTAAACAAAACTCCCATCACTCGTATCCACCCCCCCAGCGAGCTTCGCCCGGCGTTCGTTCTGCCGCCGCCGTCCCGGTCGGCCGGCCCCGTTCTGCCCGCCACAATCGTAGCTGCTCCACCTCCTCCTCCCGTGCCAAGCGCGTGCTTCCACCTCCTCCGCCGGCGCCGCCCCACCACCTCCGCCCGGCGCCGCCTCCACCACCTCCGCCCCGGCGCCACCTCTGCCTCCTCCTCCCGGCGTCGTGTCGCCGATGCGAGCTTCCAGGCAGCTCCCGGCTCGAGCGCGCCCACCTGAGGCCTTCAACGCCACTCGCTGCTCGATCCGGTCACCATAGGGGGAGCAGTCGGCAACAACTAGCGCAGTTCGATCCCATCCAGGCCGCCAAGATGCAACTTGTACTCTGAAATTTTGAAATCAAAATTATGTGCCTATTGCCATGCAATGGATGTCGTAGAATGGTTTGTATTGCGAGAAACAATGTTGAATGCAACTCTGAATGCATTCATTCGAGTGACAGCCTGAATGCGGTTAACATTCAGTTAACTCTGAATGTGTGCTCTGCAGCAACCTGAATGCAACTCTGAACCTGTGATAGCAACCTGAATGCAACTCTGAACCATATATCTGCAGTCAGTTGCAACCTGAATATATATAGAGCTATTTTAAACAGCCACACATTATTAGAGCTAGTGTGCGAAAGCTGTGACAGTTGTAAGAATCCATTTCAGAGAAGTACACACTGGAATGCACCAAAGTACCAGGCATGCATAATTGTAGTTCTGTGGCAAGCACCGAGCTAGTGTGTAGAAAGCCTTCTTGACTGAATGTTAATAGATTTGTTAATAGCTTGACTGTAATTGTATGGTTTTGTCCTATCAGTGATTGCTTAACTGAAAGTCAGACCATTTGTAGTTTGCTACAGTTGCAACAGTAAAGAAATATATTATTGGCTAAAGTTCAGTTCTTCCTCTATAAGCACAGGCTATGGTCTGAATGACTAATTTTTCGCATTGGCAGATGTCAAGGTTTGGGAGTACTCGTCGACGGTGGGACGATGACGATGAATCTGATGACGACCTCATCATCATTGCCGGTCTTCTTGAGGGGCTCGAGGAGAAACAAGTGCAAGAAAAAAGTTTCGTGGATCGTTGCGGTCGCCGTAAAGTGCCACGGGACATTGCGGCAGGTCACAATCGCATTTATCTGGACTACTTCGCGGATCCGTGTGTGTACACCGACAATCATTTCAGAAGGAGGTTCCGGATGTCCAAGGCTCTTTTTCTTCGGATAGTGGATGCAGTGGAGGCTCATGATGACTTCTTCCGTCAGAAGCCCGATGCCGTTGGAAAGCTTGGCGCCTCACCCATACATGAGAAGGCCGTTGCTGTTCGGATGCTTGCGTATGGTGTTTCAGCTGATTTCTTGGATGAGTATCTCGGGGATGGGAGAGAGCACCATTATCGAATGTCTCAAACATTTTGTGGAAGTCGTTGTTGATGTCTTTGGCGAAGAATACTTGAGGGCCCCAATGCCCGTGACACAACCAGGTTCTTTGCGATTAATAATGCGAGAGGCTTTCCCCGGTATGCTCGGTTCCATTGATTGCATGCACTGAAAATGGGACAAGTGTCGATAGCATGGAGGGGGGCGAAGACAAGGAAGATGGGCCGACCATGATTCTCGAGGCTGTTGCATCTCAAGACTTATGGATTTGGCACGCATTCTTCGGTCTTCCCGGTTCTTTTAAACGATATCAACGTTTTACGCCGCTCACCCCTCTTTCAAAGTCGACTTACGGGGCGGCACCACAAGTGGAATACATAATCAATGGAAATAAATACACAATGGGGTACTATCTTGCTGATGGGATATACCCGGCTGGGCAACATTTGTCAAAGCTTTTCAATGCCCACGGGGGAAACAAGAAAATTCACTTCACGATGGAACAAGAAGGCTGCGAGGAAAGATGTGGAAAGGGCATTTGGTGTACTCAAGCTCGCTTTGCAATGGTGCGGGGTCCTCAAGATTGTGGAGTAAGGAAGATCTATGGTACATAATGCAAGCCTGTGTACTCCTACACAACATGATAATTGAGGATGAACGAGATGAGCAACATGATTTCAACTACCATCGGGAGAGTATCCGGTCTTTGCAACTTTGTGGACTACCAAAGTCGTAATCCACAAGTGCTAGAGGACTTCTTAAAGATTCATGATGAGATTGAAGACAAGACTACACATGAACGACGAAGAGGAGCTAGAGGGCCAAAGTCGTAATCCACAAGTGCTAGAGGACATCTGGCTGTTGATGTTGTGCTGCTGCTTTGAGTATGAGGCTCGATGAATGTCGGCACGCGAGGGCCAAGAGGAGGCTGGTCACCGGGGAGCCGACGAGGCAAGCAAGCGGCCCTTCGCCGAGGCGGCATCCCGCTTTCTTGCCGCCGCCGGTAGAAGTACCTTCCTGCTGCCAAAGACCGTTGAGAGGATTTGAGGCACCTTGGCGATGAGGCGCGACGGTAATGCGGCGTCGCGTGGCACCAACAAATGGACGGGGAGGCGGTCCCCTCGGGAGGATCCCCGCGCCGCCATGTCTGGCGTGACCTTGGTGGGGGCTCTCGTCGAGGCGGGCGGCGGGGTTGTGGAAGGAGCCGGTGGTGGGTCGGGCCCGAGGGGGAAGGAGCCGGTGGGGTCTGCCGCGTCGTCCTCGCCGAGGGGGCCTGACGCGGTGGAGCTCGGGCGGCGGCCGATGGCCGGGCGGAGCTCGGGACAGCGATTTGGCGGGGAGACTATGGAGGCGGGGCGGCGTGGGGAGACGACGGAGGCGGGGCGGCGTGGGGGAGACAACGGCGGCGGGGTAGACGGGGCCGCCCAGCCGCCCGACGGGGAGAACACGCTGCGCCCGGCGGCGCGTGCAGCGAACGGAAGGAAAAGAGGGGAAAATGCTCGCGAACGGAAGAAAAAGAGGTGGGACCCACGGGGTAGGGGGCCAACCAGACCTAGGGGTTCAAATTAAAATTTGGGGTTTTAAAATTTGAGGTCTCATTAAGGGGGCTCCATTGGAGTTGATTTTTTTGTCTAAGCCCCTAGAATTTAGGGTAGGGACTCAATTAGGGGTGGGTTGGAGTTGCTCTTAGTATTTGTGGAATTAATTATGAGAGCTTGTTACGCAGGGGACTCTGAAAGATGGTTCAGAGATTGCTGTGAAGAGGATCGGCAGCGGCTCGCCTCGCCGGTGACGCCTGACAAACAGTTTCAGAATGAGGTTGGCGGTCCAGCATGACAACATCGTCAAGCTAGTTGGCTTTTGCTATGAGACCAAGAGAACCGTGGTGGAGCACAACGGCAGATATATTCTCGCCGACACAGTGGAGAGCTTACTCTGCTACGAATATATGAAAATGGGAAGCCTTGACAAGCATATTTTTGGTATGATACTTACCGCTGCCATATCTATTCGAGATACTTTTAATTGTGTTTTGTCTACCTCTATGTTCCCTACACTACTTGGAGCTTAGAGATCACTTGTTATAGATGCCCCAGTAGTTGTTATAAGATGACCAAAAGTGACTGTAATTGTTATAGATGACAAAAGCCTGCACTGAAATATATAAAACGACTTATATAAGTTTAGAGGCTGTTATCCCATAATACTGACATAATAGCTGTGCTTTTGTTTAGCTCCTTCAACACTGGATTGGGCAACACGCTTCAAGATAATTAAGGGAATCTGCCAAGGTTTACATTTCCTACACAAGGGAATGGATAAGCCGATGCTTCATATGGATCTTAAGCCTGATAATATACTGCTTGCTGAGAACATGACCCCCAAAATTGCAGATTTCGGTCTCTCAAGACTCTTTGGCACAGAACAAACGCGGATGCACACACTAAATGTTGTGGGGGCACAGTAAGATCTATCTATGAAGAATATAATCTGCATGTACACAAGAAACTGCATTTTCATTTCTCTACTAATAATGCTTATGAATGCTGACACGTACCTTCCAGTGGATACATGGCTCCGGAATATCTATACAGAGGTGAGATCTCAACCCAACTAGACATTATAATTCGTTTGACCTTTTTAATTCTAAGTTTGACCACTCATTTTATTCAAAAAAGGAAAAAAGTCTGTTTTGACCATCCAACTTTTGTCTCAGTTTGGTTTTGACCATCGAACTCCAAAACAAAGTATCTTTGGCCATCCAACTATCAAAACCGTTCAAATTTGGCCATAGAGCTGTTTTTTGATGGGTGGTTTTATTTTTTTAATTTATAATTTAGTCCTTAGATCTTAAAATGATTATTACTTTTTGCTCGTACCTCTGATTTAGGGTCATGCGTGAGCTTCATCTTTTAAAATATTTTTAATACTATACATGTTATCACTGTTCACTGTTTGTTATATTATGTTGTTGTGTAAAAACAATAATATAAGAAAAGTAAACCAAACAATTACAAAATAGTATGAACAACATTTTAAAAGATAAAGCTCACCGTTATGAACGCCTGATTGTAAGAATTATTTAAATTGGAGATACGATAAAAAAATAATAATTAATTTAAGATCCAAACACCATGTTATTTACATTTTAGATCCTTTGATCTTAAAATGATTACTATTTTTCTCTCGTATCTGTGATTTAAGTTTTTCTTATGGTCATGAGTTCGTAACAATGAGCTTTATCTTTTAAATGTTGTTCATGTTATTTTGGAACTATTTATTTTACTTTTCTTATACTGTTGTTTTTACCCAAGAACATAGAATAATATAACAAATAGCCATGATATATTATAAAGAATATTTTAAAAAAATAATTCTCAATTATATGAATGTGTGACCGCTAGAATCACATAAATTGGAGTTACAGGCAAAAAGTAATGATCATTTTAAGATCTAAGGACTAAAATATACATAAAAATTTAAAATCACTCATCAAAACAGCCTGATGGCCAAATTTGAATGGTTTTGATAGTTGGATGGTCAAAGATACTCCTCCATATTGAAATAGAAGTAGCTTAGGACAGCGACACGGTCTCCAAAACACTACTTTGACTTCTTTTTTCTATAAAAATATTTATTGAAAAGTTATATATGTATATTTTTTTGAAAGTAATTTTCAAGACAAATCTATTTATATGATTTTCACATTTCTAAACTCAATGACTTAAAAATTATTCACCATTTATATTCCCAATGTTTGACTCAAACCTTTTCCAAAACGACTTCTATTTCAATACGGAGGGAGTACACGGTTTTTAAGTTTGATGGTCGAAACCAAACTGTGGCAAGAGTTGGATGGTCAAAAATAGACTTTTTCCTTCAAAAAATTGTGTAAAATATCACTGCTTTTGTTGTGGCATGCTTTATTAACCAAATGTCCTTAAGAATGATTTAATTTTGACTATGTTTGCACAATTTTTTTTGAATAAGATGAGTGTTCAAACTTAGGGTTGAAAAAGTCAAACAATTATAATTTAGAACGGAGAGAGTATTGTTTATGTTCTGCTTCATGGCATGTATATGGATATAAGCACAGACTGAGACATCTCATCACACTGCATATTCACGTTATCATCTGTATATAATACTCATACAAAACGAGCTAGGTTGGGAGCATAGGACGAATTTGTTCTACTGTATTAATAAAGAATAAAGAATCACGATTGATGGCCAGCTTCATTACAGCTGGTGCACGAGGAATTCACTTCGGCCGCATGGTCATCACCATTTGGAGCATAGCATCTCGGGTTCAGAAAAAACTTACATTTGTGTGATCTTGACTTATCCCGTGTTTTTATGGCGCTTTTCCAAAGCCGGCTTGAGTTTTGGAGCCAGATTCCACCCTACTAGCTTGCGGCTGCGTGGCTGTGAGCCAACGCCAGCCAGCAGGGGAACGAGCCGAGGAGTTTGATCGTGAGCCATCGCCGAGTCGTCTACGCGTCATGATTTAACTGGACATCCGCACCACGCCATCCGCACCCCAAATTTTTTTCCCTCCCGCTCGGCTGGCTTCTTCTTGCTCGCGCTCCCGCCCGGCCACGCCACGCCCGCTCCCCGTCCCCGCGCCACCCCACCGGCCAACGCCTGGCACGCCGCCGCCGCTCGGCGTGTCACACCTCCTCCGCCACGCGCCATGGCGGAGATTCTGTATTCGCTGCAGCAGAAGCAACCGTCAACCCTAGCCACATGTCCGCCCAGCCAGATGCTCGCGGCCGCGCCGAAGGCCGGGTGGGGTTCGACGAGTTCGCGGCTCTATGGGGAAGCCGCCGTGTCACACGACGGGAGGTACCTTAAGCTCGTCACCCGCATCCCAACCATCCCTCTCGCATGTGAGGATTTGGTAAGGCTAGCGTTGTCCCGCAACTCATCGGCGTACAGGGCGGGCCTCCTCGCCGCCGGCTTCGAAGGCGGCGTCGTTTACGTATGGAGCCCTGTCAAGTGAGTCCCCTGCCTTTGAGATTTCGATTTGGTGCATTTGTCACATGGAGGGAGGGAGGGGAATTTCACATCCTGCAACGACGGCAGCGGGGCCGTGGGAGAGGAGAGCGAGCGATTGGGGCGGAGCGAGAGGGCCGATTGGTTTGGTGCAGTTGCCACCTGGAGGGAGGGGAGGGAATTTCACATCCTGCAACGACGGGGGCCGTGGGAGAGCGAGCGATTGGTGCGGAGCAAGAGGACCGCTGCAGGTGGGGACCGCTGCAGGTGGCCTTGCTTTCCACCTCCGTGGCCTTGATTTGCCCCTTCTTACCCCTCTCTCCGCCGCTTCCATCTTCTCTTTCCCCTGAAGACCTTGATAGGGCGACTCACATTCATCATCTGAAAAAAACCCTTCAAAATCGCTAGACTCTTCTTCTTTCCCCATTCTACAGTAAATCGCGAGCGACTCTCGGGCGATTCCCAATTTCCGGCGTCGACTCCGTCGATTCCTCCTCGTTTTCGGTCGCCGCTCTGGTGCCGGAAATGGGGAGGTGTCGCGGAATCGATGGCCGTTAATATACCCTTGCTTTTTAGATTATGCTTGTGGTTAGGGTTAGGGTTGGAGTTCATCCCAAGCTGCTCTGATGGAGGCTATGGCGTTGGTTGGTGGGTTCTGGTGGTGGTCCGGCGGCGTGTGGCATCTGCAGGAGGTTTGGCATCGACAATATTTTCTTCGCTTTTTTCATCTGCGTCGATGCTGGACTTTTCTGTGCGCTTCTTTGGTTTGTCTGTGGTCTTCATGTCAATGGCAACATCGATTCCGTGACCTACGAAATGGCTCCTGTTCGGAGGAGGCTTGGTGCTCTTATCAGTGGCTTAGAGTTTGTGCTACCGGTTCTTTTGTCCCTCCAGAGCATCTCTGACGCTGGCGTTGTTGATGTGGGTGTCAGAGTTGCTTCTGTGAGGTGTGTATCTTACTCCTACCATGAGAAATCGGGTTGGAGTTCTTCTCCCACCTCTGGTGGTTCCAGTTCCCTTCTGGGTTCTCCGTCGTTCGGTGGATTGGAGCTTCTGGCGTTCTTGGGGCGTCAGGTTCTTCATGGCCCGACGATGCGATGGTCGTTGGCCATCTTCAACAGCCGGATCGTTCAGCGACTACAAAGCATGTCAGATGATGTGCTGCTCAAGACGGCATCTTCAAACTTTGTTTCTTAGCCGGGGAGGAGACCGGCCTCAAGATCCGAATTCCGGTCCTCGATGGCAAGGAACACCGGGAGTTGTTTACAAGGACTAGATTGTAATTTCTTTTTCTTCAAAGGGAGTCTTTGTAACTTGAACTGTAATCATCATAAACATCAATGAAATATTAACCCGGTTTCTAAAAAAAAAAAAAACCCTTCAAAATCATGCCTCTGAATTTTAGCAACTCCTATATTGTGTATGTGTTTTATATATTGTGCCATCAACACCCTTCCTATGTTTCTTTGTTAAATAGTTGATCATACCATTTTGTTTATGCATGCAGGCCCTCTCGCTCCAGCGGTTCTTTGGGGAGCCAACCAAAATGCTTGCTGCAGCTGGTAACGCTGACAGGTTGAGCATCTATCACATTGATTATCATGTTCATACCAAGATTATTTGAGAGATGATGATTTAGTTATTTAGCTGTTTTAAGTTTTTACATGATTTCACATTGATTGTATCATGTATAGAAACAAAAATGCTTCAAAGATGTTCAAAGATATGGAAGATATATACATGAACCAAATGGATGAAGAATTTGGGTGGCAGATGGTGGAAGGCAATTGCAGTGATGACATTGCAGATTGGGAGTATGTAAACATGAAGCCTGCTGCATTAGTTGAGCAGAGATCAAGGGAAGACGGACCCATCTTACTCACGATTACTGACCTTGAAGGACCGGTGAGTTTTACCACTTTCAAATTTTCTTGTTTCTAGAGGTTTTCTTTCATTTCTAATAACCACGTTTGTATTTACACTGTTCCTATCAAATACTGTGTGCAGGCTTGTGTGGGTAATGTGTACCCAATAGCATCCCTATCGTGATTGACGGAAATTCTTAAACTCAATTCGCCATCATGTCTTCTATGTTTTTTTTTTGTGTCTTCACATAAATCTTGAGACACTTTGGTTTCAAGTGGTTTTATGTTTTCTCTTATCACCCTCGTGGCCTCTATTTTTCCTTCTGCATGGTTTTTATTGTCTCATAAAGTTCCTCTCATTTATTGATTTGATATATACTGCTTTAGCATTCACTGAAATTTGTTGCGCTACATATAGCTTGAAATTTTCGACATCATGAGTTTGACCATGTAGTGTAGGTACCAGGCTACAAGAAACTCCACTTGCTTGGATGTAATAGTTCTCATTTAGGAATCTCGTATATATCAAAAGTTAATTTCAGTTTCACTGTAACCAGCTCTCAATTCTAGATTCATTCAAGTTTTAGTTTTAAAAAGTTCTAGACTTCTGAATTTCTTATTTACATGAATGTTACCTTGGGTAGTGATCAATGAGAGCATGTGCTTACCATCTAGTGTTCCTATACCACAAGTATGCCTCACCCACAACATTTGTTACAAATCCCGTGGCCCACTTGAACTGCTTCCCATATCCAGCTATATTTTTCAAATCCCGTGGCCCACTTGAACTGCTTCCCATATCCAGCTATATTTTTGGGAAAAAAAAAAAACACCTAGACTGCTTCCCTAGCTAGCTAGCATCTTGATAGTTCCTGAGCTTCACTTGCCATACAGATACGGTTGGCAATGAATGAGCCGATGACAATTCCTGAGGTCTTATTTTGAAATGGAAAGTTCTGCCCCCAGGTTATGAAGCCAGCATGTCTTATTGCATGATGCTGCTCCTCAAATTAACTTTCTTGCTGAAATTTATATGTTAGGTCACAATTAACTTTCTTAGGATTGGTAAATTCTTTCAGGTCCGTGGCCTTGCATTTAACAATCAGTATCCAAATATGCTTGCTGCAGCTGGTAACGCTGACAGGTTGAGCATCTATCACATTGATTATCCTGTTAGAGATTCCACCAGTAAATATGAGGTTTGTGATAAACACTGAACAAAAAGTTTTATGATTCAGCCACATAATACATTCTGTCTCAGATCTCAGTTTATTATTTTCTTCCATGTTTAGTTTGCAGACAGTTCAGAGAAGGCAAAGATTGCTCAAGTAACCTTCTTGGAGTGGCATCCTCAATATCCTGCCATGCTTGCCTCTACTTCTGATTCAGGAACTACAAGTAAGTTGTTTTGGGTTCCCTCCTCTAATTGTGATAAAATTTTAATATTGTTGCTTACCAACTAACCTGTGATAATTTTTATTACACAATATAGCAATTTGGGACATTAGAGGCAAGAGACCTGTGTTGAGGTTAGTAGTGTGCCTTATTTTCTGTTAGCAAATCATCATCTCTTAATTGGTTAAACCAGTATGTGTACCTCATGAACTTAGTAACTATTAATATCTTCTTCTAAACAGGTTTGAGGATAAAAATGATTACTGCACTGAAGTGCATTGGAGTCCACAAAACCCACTACAATTTGCAGTTTCATCACTTGGTCAATCATCAGACACAATTAAGGTAAGCACCTCTTTACTCTCACCCTATTTGGTGATTCTTCCATCCTTTAGCAAGAGACACTGGATGAGGAATCAAAGAAAAGGTGCAAAACTGTCTCTTCAACGGCATCTAGGCATAGCACATAGTTGTATCTTCATCCAAGTGTTTGTGTCGTCGCCAAAACATGTTCCTGGTGTTCAATATGTCATTGAGCATCAACCAAGCAAAGAATTTGATTTTTGGCATGCATTTTGATTTCCAAATCCACTGAAGGGTCACGGGGTGTGAGCCCTTTAAAATTCTGTTTATAGAACTTTCTTGAGGAGTAGAGAGGACCCCAAATGATGGTTCACACATCCTGATGGTTAGAGAGATACTGATCCAAGAGGAACTGCTTGAACAAAATGAACTCGCCATAGGCTGCTCGACTAAGCGGTAGCCTGAAGAGGTCCAGGGGCTTTGCTGCTTGACAACCTTTTTTCAGTGATAGTGTGGACTGCCTAGCGTATGTGTGTAGCATTGGAAACTTCAAGGCAAGTGGTTGGTCATGGTAGTTGTCATCCCATAAACTGACCGTGTCCCCAATACCTGCTGAACAAGTAGTAATCCCTCTGAAAACATTGTTGAGGCTGAGGAGATGCTTCCACCAGTATGATCCTCTCGGTGAAACAAGATTAGGCACTTTCCAAGTGTAACAAGTGGACCATATTTAGTGTACCCAGAGGCCAGAGCACATCTGCCTTGTAGAATTTTGCTAATTGTTTGACTAGGATAGCATCATTCTGCAGATCTAGATTTTTGACTCCAAGGCCTCCGTTTTCCTTTGGAATATGAAAGCCTTCTCTCGACCCTACAATGAGCGGTGCAAAATACTTGACCAGTGGCTTTTGGTGCCCAATGGCAGGCCTATGTAGGTAAAGGGAAGCTCCCCCTAAAAGCAACCTAAAACTCCTGTCGAAAGTAGCACTTTGTCTGCTGGTACATTGAGTGGGATAAGACATGGCTTGCTGTAGTTTACTGACAATCCTGTTGCTGCTGCAAAAGAGTTCAAAAGTGCTTTGATGCAGAACAATTGCCTAGCGTCTGCTTGCAAGAAGAGGAGGGGTATCATCTGCATATTGGATAATTGGGAAATTATCAATATCCCTTCCACGAATAGGCAGAACAAGCAAACCCATTTGATAAGCCTTGTTAATTATACTTTGTTGGAGATCTGATGTCAGGACAAAAAAAAGTGGTGAGAGAGGACTATTGCATTCAAAATCTTTGCCTGGCACACCATTTAGTAGGACTGATGATGTTCCTGTAGTAAGTATGTGATCCATATAATCCATTTCTCCATTAAGCCCATGGCTGCTAGTATTTGAAGAATGGCTTCATGCTCCACTGTATCAAAAGCTTTGGCAAAGTCCAGCTTTAATAGAACAATTTCCCTTCTTGAATGATGACATTGATGAATATACTCGAAAGCCTAGGCCAAACAATCCTGTAGATCTACTCTGGAGGGAACCATACTGATTTCTATGCAAAACTCTGAGGATCACTTTTTTGCAGTCTATTAGCAAGTATTTTGTTCAAAAATTTCATGGCTGAGTTGAGTAGAGAAATAGCCCAAAAGTCACAAACTCTCTCAGGGGTTTCTTCTTGGGTACCAACGTTATGTAGGAACTGTTGATGCATCTGAGGTTGGCATTATGATGAAAGAAATGGTACTTAGAGTTTACAAATCCTCCTTAATAGTAGGCCAACACTTCTTGATGAAGAGGCCACTAGAGCCATCAGGGCCTAGGGGCTTTATCGATGGTCAGCTCTTTAATACCAGTTCCTGTTCGAAGGCAAGACCAAAATATCCAGGTCCTGTGGCTGTATTAAACCGTCCTGATTGAAAACCATTTGTGGTCTCTGGGTGACTCCCATCCTTCCCTTGAATTCTTGCCAGAAGAGAGCTGCCTTAGCAGCATGATCAGTCACTTGCCTGTCATCGTTTGCACTGATTTGGTCAATATAATTCTGTCTATATCTTTCAGTAGCTCTAGCATGGAAGAACTTGGTATTTTCATCACCAAACTTTACTAGTTTCTCTGTGTATCTCTGTCTCACAATATATCTGCTGCATTCTAAGTAGCCTGAGAAGATGATCTTTGATGATGCTTCTAAAATTTTGTTCAGGGGTAAACAAGGCCCTGACCTCCTCTAAGACTTTTAAATTTCGCACAAATTAGCTGAGCTGAGTACTGAGTTAGCAGCTGCACATGGCTCTAACCAAGCAGCTGAAACTATCTCTTGGAATCCCGGATGAGAGTTTGTATTTGATCTGTATTGATGTATTCTTTCTGGCATTCTTACATTATTACCTTCTTCCCACAGGTATGGGATTTAGGCATAACAAAGAATAACTTCTTGGGGTTGAATGAACCATTTTTCAAATTTGGACCTAAAAGAGGTATGTCTTCAAAATATTCTCTGTTTATTTTCCTAAAACTGAACCATTTATATACCCTGTGATATATAAAGATAAACATTGATCTTGTGTATTTGAATATATAGGTGTAACTAGTTTGTCATGGTCTGCTGAACATGATCTGATCTTAACTACTGATGTCGGTGGTGGAACCGATTGCTGGACTGTTGATGGTAAAAAGGTTCAAAAAGTTTTGTTGCGTTGTCAAGTAATTGCTTATCGGTATGGACTATGAAGTGATTACTCGACCTCTCATCTTATATTTTGTTAGCGAGTCAAGCTATTTGATGATACCTCAAGCTCTTTGGAGGCCAGATGGTGCCAGGCAAACCATGAGTTTGTTGTTTCGACAGCAACCGATATCAAGCTGTGCAAGTTACTGAGCGCCCCTGTGGCTACGTAGAGACCGCCCGATATACTCATATAGTACTAGCTACAGTTCAGTGCATGTGCACCCCCAAACTCCATGTATTGTTCCATGTATTGTGATGGCAGTTTCAGCGGTGGTCAAGTAGTCCATTTGGAGACAGCGGGGATTTTCAGATTGCGCTGTTGTGCTGCTTTTCTTTTACTTTCTTTTTCCTTTGGAACCAAAACTGGCAATACAAATACACCTGGCATCCCGGGGCCTTTTCTTTTTAAGCGAAGCTGATCTTATCTGCTCTACTGAAACATTCGAGCTGAATTCGTTTTGGCAGTCAGTCTCGCTGGTCAGGTCAACATTGTTTCGAAGGCCAAGGGTGCTCCTCTCCTGCCTGCTTATCCTATGTGTCAGCATGATTCCTTCATACTCTGTCAGTAAGCATGCATATCTATCTATATATATTGGTTTCAGAACACGTATGTTCATTCGATGCCGGATCGGAGGAAAGGATAAATAACATCGGACGCTCACGTCTACTCCTCCATGTCTCCACGGCGCAGAGCGCGTGCAACTCGCGGTCGCGTGCCCAGCATCGGCTCGACGCTACACGCTCGCGGCGCCTCTAAGTTGATCGCGGCATGTGGCCGCCTGGGTTTTCACCCCGCCATTTGCTAGAGAAAATCCAATGTCGCTTGGCAGGTGAGTTTTCTCCCATTCATTTCTGCACATGATGGAGAAATTTTCTTGTGGTTTCCCATAGAGATGGAGGCAGAGCAGTGATCGATGGGCATGTCTAGCTATTAGTGGAATTACAGGTATGCTAGTTGTGGGTATATTCATGTTGTGAGTAATTATATTTGTGGGGGTGTTGTTCCTAGTTGATTATTCCAAATCCAGTTTTCCAGTCTGCACATCGCTTGTCCTTGGAGGGACAATTGATTTTGCTGGATGATTTAGAAAGTCATTGTCCAATCTGGACCTCAAAACCATGAGTGTCTCCATTGATTGTGGCCATTGGCAAAAGTAGCCGTCTTCAGACTTCAGTGGCGGGTCATTACGCTCATCTTCAGGGGCAGCCATGACCGGCGACAGGCGTCCTCCTGGAAGGTGACCCTCTTCAGGTTGGTTCATTCAGTAGCCACATGAATCAAAAGGCTTTCCAAGGTCAAATGTATGCTTTCGATCAAGTGTCGACTGATTCAGTCATGTGCTTTAGAAAGCCTTTTGATTCAATCAATAGCTCAACACATGACTATCAAAAGGCTTTCTAAAGGACTCAGATTACTCATGTACTTTGCTGTTGATTTTTTACATGAGCTTAGTTTTTGCTTGATCTCGGATTCACATCAGGTCAACTTGAGGCTTCCATCTTACCATAGTTACATTGCATGCATCGTTGACCATGCAAATGGAAGCACTGACCACCGAGCAGCAAGCATCTCAAGTCACAGATAATTTATTTTTTCCATAAATAATGTTAACATTCAAAATGCATGTTGTATACAGATTCTCAGATAGGAAAATTGGTCCAATCTTTAGGATTAATATTCTCATCATAGACCATCTATGTTCATGTACAAGTTCATGTTTATCTCTAAGACCCTACTAAGTTAGGACGTCATGTGGATTCCATTGTGGTGATCGGATTCCAATAAAATTGATTTTTTTTCTAAGATATACTATGATTATTCAAATATTGAACCGAAATAAATAAAAAAGAAAAAAAGACAAAAAACCGTCTTCAAAACAAAAAGTGCACGGTTTAAAATTTTGAGAGAAGTGGTTTGTCCGGTTTTGACTTACCAGACTAGAATTTTTCTAATGGCCACAAACCGTCAGGAAAGGCCCAAAAACCGTCTGGAATGTATTTGCTCATGGGCTGGCCGTCTGGAATTCACCAACAGGAACAGCTTGTCAGGAATAAAAGTTGTTTCTGTCGGACGGCCGTCAGGAGGTCTACGTTTGACCAGTCAAGAGTGGCTCCCGACAACACAGCCTTATACTCCCTCCGTTCTAAAAAAACATTAAATCGTGGGAAGCGTGCTAGTCAAACTGTTTCATTTTTGACCAAGTTTCTAGCAAAAACTATTAGCATTTATGTTTTGAAATTAATTTGTTATGAAAATATATATATTTCATAACAAATATAAAGATACTTATTTTGTCTCATATATGTTAATATGTTAGTACTTTTTCATATAAATTTGGCCAAAGTTCGCGATGTTTGACTTCTTAATATGTAAGAATTGCATGTTTTGTGAAACGGAGGGAGTACTAAACAGTGATATGAGATGAATCCGAACTGGGTTTTTGTTTTTTGCGAATGAATCCGAACCGAACGAAGATACTCCAATACTGAGATGGAGTTGTACATGACTTTCACTTGTAGACGTGGACGACGGCAATGAGATCATATATAGATGGAGACTTTGACTTGACGTGGGCGTGAACGCCAGATATATCCCAGATATACTCGAAAAGCAGGGATCGGGTCGGGATCTCACATGGCGTCATCGGCGCCGGCGATTGAAGCGACGTCCTCTTTGAACGACGACGTGGTGTCGGAGATTCTGCTGCGCCTCCCGTGCGCGTCCGTGCTCCGGTGCCGCGCCGTCTGCAGGGCATGGCGCGGCATCGCAAGCAGCCCGTTGTTCGTAGCGGCCTACTCCCGGTCCCGGCGCCGGCCCTGGAGCTGGTCGTGCAACGCCATGGTGCCAACGGCGTGCTGCACACCGTACCGCTGGACACCCTCGACGAGGCCAGCCGCCGGTGTCTCCGCCCCGGGCACCCCCAACGACGACAACTCCGAGTACACGCTGATGGGTTCTTGCGGCGATCTCCTGCTGTTCGAGAGGGACCGGGGCCGGGGCCGTGGCATGGCTGGCAGGCATCTCTGGGTCTACAGCCCGGTGACCCAGCAGTGGTCCGCCGTGGCGCTGCCGCACGGCAACGGGCTGACGCTGCTGTGCGGCCTGTACCTCCACCGGCCGTCCGGTGAGCACCGGCTCCTGTTTCTCGCCAACGACACCAGGAGGGACCTGAGCGGGCCGGCGTCGCACTACGTCGGCTCACTCGAGATGGAGACCTACCGACGACTAGGACCGGCGCTCGCCACCGTCTATGTCTTGAGCCCAGCCATGTTAATGACAGACCACTGTCTTGAGTATCACGGCAAGCTTCACTGGCTCGCCCACCCAGGCCCGGCCCTGGGGGTGCGAGCGGTGCCTGGGCACTGGGCCCTCGAAGCCAAGGGGCCCATGACCATGTATGTAAAAAGCTGGGCCAGCATTGCATGCGGAGTCATTTTGTTTGGTTCGCGTCACTAGGGTGTTCCGCCACTGAAGCTGTTGGACGATTTCCTGCCTATCGTGTGTATGAGCCAGAGAGGAGCGGCCTACTAGGACATGCAAGACTGGCGGCGTGCAGGGTACCATCACGCCCATAGGGAATTAATCGTACAAATGGTAATTTACTAACACTCATATTTATTTTAACGTAAAACTGAATCTAGTATGAGAGTATTTAGTTATTTCTAAATTCCTAGTGTCCTCATGTTATCAAAATACACACATTTAGAAATGAAAAAAAGAAATAAATAAAGATGGGTGACGTTTTATATGTACATTAATATAATTTTTTTTTTTGATGGGTACATTAATACAATTATTAAAGGGCCCATCTTTCTAGCTTCGCTCCGGGTCTATAGATTGACAGGACCGGGCCTGCGCCCCCCCCGAGGTGAGGAACACGGACAAGATCCTGGCGTTCGACACCGTGTCCGAGACGTTCCGGCGGACCATGTCGCGCCCCCGCCCTTGGCCAAATTAGGGGCCAACGCCGGTGAAACGCGCATGGTCGCGTCCCTGCTGGAGATGGACGAGAGGCTGGCCATGGCACTAGACACCCGCCCCGATGGCATGGACCTGTGGGTGCTGGAGGACTACGACAGCGACGAGAGCTGGACCTGCCGCCACCGGATCGACCTGTCAGCCGTGTCGTCGTCGTCATATCCGTGCTGCTGGGCTATGGGCGCTAGTGCGTCGTATGACGACCAGGTGATTGTTTTGGGAGACATGGTGGATCTTTCAGTGGTGCTCTACCATCTTACGGAGAAGAGGGTGCTCAAGCGAATTCAAGTGGCTGTTGCTAATGAATCTGGGCGGCGCACCGACATGAGAGCCCTTGTGTTCAGGTATACCCTTGAGACACACGGCTTCTTCAACAAGCCAACAAATTTGTAATCTGTCCTCATTTTAATTGAAGACAAAATTAATTGTACAACTCAACAAGATCTTAAACTTTTAATGGGCTAAACAACTCGTCTTTACCTGGCCCGTTTAACACAAAACGACTTCAAATGGCTTTAGAAGCCGCCGGTGGGAGAAGTTGTGCTAAACAAACAATGTATCAAGGCGTATATGTAAACGTGCACGTTACGAATTCGAACCGGCCCTAATACGTGTGTGCTTACACGTACGTACAGCACCTCAAATATAATCAAGGCGTCCGTCGTCTCCAACCAATGCAAAACCATTGTGTCTTGAATCCGAAAAGAGAAAAATCAGGGAAGGGATCGATCGATCGGAAGAAAACAATGCAAGCGACAGTGGATCAAGGCGCCGGCACCGGCACCGGTGGCACGGCTGAAGCGACGACGACGACGTCCCTGCAGCACTTGAACGAAGACGTGGTGGCCGAGATCCTGCTCCGCCTACCGGCGGCGTCCGTGCTCCGGTGCCGCGCCGTCTGCAGGGCGTGGCGCGGCATCACCAGCGTCCCGGGGTTCGTGGCGGCCTACGCCCGGCGGCGGCCCCTAGAGCTGATCGTGCAACGCCATGGTGCCAACGGGTGGTAGACACCATCCCGCTGCAGGCGCTGGGCGACGACGAGGAGGACCGCCGCCGGTGCCTGCACCCCGGGTACCCCAGGTGCGAGATTGTGCCGGGTCTTTTCAAGAGCGGCTACAGCTTGGTCGCCTCCTGCGCCGACGGCGGGCTCCTGCTGTTCGAGAGGTTCATGTATTGCGACGTGTCGCTCTACCTGGTGTGCAACCCG
The DNA here is from genome assembly GCA_015847255.1 of Hyparrhenia diplandra. Taxonomy (NCBI): domain Eukaryota; kingdom Viridiplantae; phylum Streptophyta; class Magnoliopsida; order Poales; family Poaceae; genus Hyparrhenia; species Hyparrhenia diplandra. The sequence continues at coordinate 63,815 of JADLZK010009366.1, read as the reverse complement.
GTGAGCCGGCAGTGGGTCATCGTGCCGCTGCACAGCAGGAGACTGACGCGGGCCTGCGCACTGTACGTCCACCGGCCGTCCGGCGAGCACAGGCTGCTTCTGCTCACCAACGACGACGAGTGCTACGGCTGGGGCGAGTGGGCGTCGCACTACGTCCGGTCGCTGGAGGCTGCTGAGACCCGGCGGGTGCAGGGTCCGGCGGTCACAGGCATCTACATGAGCAACACCATGGTATTCCACAGCCTTGAGCACCGCGGCAGGCTTCACTGGCTAGACGAACATCCGGAGGCGAGGGCCACCGGCACGGTCTTGGCGTTCGACACGGTGTCGGAGACGTTCCGGCGGATGGCGCGGCCGCCGCCGCTGAGGAAGAGGAACGTCCAACTCTTCCAAGGTGCAGGTGACGACGACGGATTCCTCTGCCTGCTGGAGATGGACGGGATGGTGGCTGTGGCAGCCATCCTCAGCGGTTCCATGGACGTTTGGGTGCTTCAGGACTACGACGACGACGAGGGCAGCTGGGCGCACCGCCACCGGGTAGACTGCTTGCCGCCGCCGTTTCTGCAAACGCGCTGGGTGATCAACGCCAACGCTGACAACAATGTTCTTGTTCTAGGAGACAGCAACTGCACTTGGGTGGGGCTATATGATCTTTCAAACAAGAGGTTGCTCAAGCAAATCCAGGTTATCAGTGATCCTCGGCATGATGGCCGGATCTATTATTCCACTCACCTAAATGCCCACCTGTTCAGGGATACCATTCAGCGACACAGCTTCTTCGATCTTCGCAAGTCAATTTTCCAATTTCCAGACTCGGATTATAGAATCTTTCTAAAATCCTTGATTTGCAAGGTGTGATCTAGCTACTTTGCATTGTCGTCCTCTGTCTCTCTGTTTGCCGGCCTTGTCTCTTGAGCCTCATGTGCCTGTCATAATAAGATACTAGTACAAGAAAAGAGTGAGCTATCTGTTCAAAATAGTTTGATGGGAAATATTTTTTTTTTTTTTTTTTTTTGAAAACGTGCATTGTACTTCGTTAGGGGAAATTAGATCAAATTACACAGCCCGTGGTAATCTTACATCGAGCTGTCATAATCTAACAACGGACGACACACACATACACAAGGCACCGGCTCAATCGGTGAAACTCGGTGATTGTATTACTAGGCCAAACAAATGTGACGTAGAAGAAGTAGCCGCTCTAGGCGACAGATGAGAGCAGCGGAGGTATGCAATTTGAGACGCCGTGCTCATAGTGACACACCGGACTGACTGGTTTGACCTTGGGTGGACAACATTTTCTCTGTCCAATCGGCCTATCAAACTCTACATCAAGGATCACATCCAATTCTCCTCGAGGCTTTTACCTCTACATATGCTGGGTCCAAGGCACTAAAAAGTTCGATCAGGTCGAACTTAGTTTTGCCTGACATGAAAAAAGTCTAAAAAGTAACCTCATGACATGTGGGTCCCACATCCATTCCTTCCATCATTTATTTTATTTTTTATTTTAATTTTTCAATCTCTGGACGGCTGCTCTGCTCGTGCAGATGTTATCAGCCTCTGTTTACTTTTTGAGCTACGTGTCCAACTACGCCTTCGCCGGCTTGCCGGTGCACCTCGGCTGGCGAATCATGTACGCCGTGGGCGTGCTTCCGCCGTGCTGCTCGCCGTCGGCGTGCTGGCCATGCCAGAGTCGCCGCGGTGGCTCGCGATGCGCGGGCGCGACGCCGACGCGCGCGCCGTGCTCGTGCGCACCTCGGACACCCTGGCCGAGGCGGATCAAGCAGGCTGTCAAGGCGGAGCCACGTACAGGTTGACGGAGGCAGCAGCAACGTGTGGAAGGAGCTGCTGGTCCGGCCGTCGGCGAGCGTGCGTCGGATCCTCATCTGCGTGGTGGGCGTCAACTTGTTCCAGCAAGCGTCCGGCATCGACGCGCTCGTGCTCTACAGCCCGCTGGGTTCCGCGAGACCGGCATGTCGTCCAACAACGCCATCCTCGGCGCCACCGTAGCCATCGGCATCGTCAAGATGTGCTTCGTCCTGGTGGCCACGCTCTTCTCAGACCGTGGGCCGATGTCCGCTCCTGTTGGCCAGCGCGGTGGGCGTGGCCGCGTCCATGGCGTCGCTGGGCGCTGCTTCAGCACGTCGACGTCGGCGTCGGCTAAGAGCATGGCGGCCAGCGTCGTGTCGGTGCTGGCCTTCATGGCGGCGTTCTCGGTCGGGTTCGGCCCGCTGGCAGGAACGTACAACGCCGAGATCAAGAGCAGGAGACGATCAACCACAACGTCGCCGACTGCTCGTTCACAAGGCAAGCTCTGGGTTGGGGCGGCATCAGTGCTGAGATCGCAAGCAATGCAGCTACCTTCCGGCTCCGTGATGGACTGGTGGCACACTTGGCGTTCGCAATGGAGGGGCGACCAATCGTACTCCCTATTCGTCCTCATTGCGTGGGAAGCTTGGAATGAGAGGAACGCTCGATGTTTCTGTGGAGCCGAGACCGACATAGCAATTAGCAACGCTGACGACGACCATAAAACATCAAACACATCAATGCGTGCTGGCCGGAGCCAAGCACCTAATACAAATACACGCAAAATTTTGTGTGGTTGAGATTTTTTTTTTTGATTGAACTCTTAGCCTACTCTAACTTGCTCGGGACTGACAGACTTGGTTTGTTGTTGTAGTAGTAGTAAATCCAAACAAGGTTAAGGCTTGAAAAACACGATGGCAAAGAAAAACGGTCGTCGATAGCAACACCTTCATGTTTAAATTAATAGGGACTAGTTTAATTATTCAATAATTTCTAAGCCTATCTTGAATCAAACGTGTACATATCTTTAGCATGCATGACAAAATCGGATTTGTTTTGAATGTTTTTAATTCAATTCAAAAATAAAATATACTTTTGAGCATGCAATGTCTTTAAATGATTTTTATTATTATTTCTGAAACCATTTTGGGAATACGTACATTGATAAATCAAAGACTCAAAAAAAGTATTTCATGAAGAATTTTAATTTTATAGAAATACAAAACGTATAATGGCGGTAAGATAGATTTTATTTGTGGAATGTTCAAAAACTCAAAATATAGAATAGAGGAAAATATAAAGAAAAACAATTTTGCAAAGTGAACAAAGAACTTTTTACAAATTAACCAAGCCAATATATACAAATATATGTGTCTGGCATTTATACAAAGTGAACACGTAAAAGTATTTCTATTTATGTATGGGTCCTTCTTCCTCTGATCGGCTGTTGCGGCCGGCGGCCGTCGGGCGCTGGGCTCGTCCCCACGGACGACGCACGGGAGCGTAGGCATCAGCGCCACGTAATTAGCATTTTAGCCTAGGGCCTGGGCATTTGAACGTGGCTTCGTGGAGCCCCCGTGGGACCCCAAGCCTGAAGGACACGACGCCCCGGCCCCGGCGGCGGAGCACGGAAGCACAGCGCTCAAGATATGGCGAACGGGAAGACGCCACGTTGGATATCGCAAGTTTGTTACGGTGTGGTCCACGGGGAGACGCCACGTTGGATATAAAGCGCTCGTCTAGCTCTCGGCTGGCACCGCCGGCCATTTCTTCTTCCTCGCCTCGCTTCCCTCCCTGCCTCCCCGCCCACCAAATCCAACGGCCATCGCCACCTCTCACGCCTCCTCCGCCCCGAACCCTAGCCCTCACCATGGAAGAGGTAGAGTTACTCGGTGCCCGGGGCACGACGAGAGCTCTCACCATGGCACTGTCTCCGCGTCACCAGTTTCTCGCGGCGGGAACTGCTGCCGCCTCGCGCGCCGGGTGGGATGCAGCGAAGGCAGGCATCGACATCGTACGCTTATGGAGGAAGGACGGGGAGCCAGAGCGCTTCCGCCAGTTGGAGGTCGTCGCCACCATTCCTTCACCGAGCGATCGCGGGTTCCGTAGGTTGGCCTGGTCGGCGAGCGACGCCACCAACTCGACGTACCCGCTTGGTCTCATCGCTGGCGCCATTGACGGCGGCGGCGTCTACGTTTGGGACCCATCTCTGCTACACTAGTAAGTTTCCCTTCTAGCTTGATGTTCGGTTCACGCTGTCTGGTCTGGCGGAAGAGGTGGGTTAACGGGCGGAGCGGCGCAGCGGCGGCGGGGCGCCCCTAGTCGCGACTCGCAAGTGGCGTCGGTCGCCGCGGTCACGGCTTGCCGAGTCGATAGGGGCGAAGCGTGGCGGGCGAGCGACGTCGCGGTGTTAGCAATCAACAGCGGGGGGGCGCCCATGGTCGGTACTCCGCGGTCACGGCTTGCGGAGTCTCGCTGAGGCGAAGCGTGTCCAGGAGAGCGACGTCGCGGATGCGCGGTGTTAGCAATCAACAGCAATCACAGGAACAATATGGTAGCTAAGATAGGATTCTAGTGGAAAATCTCGGTTACAAGTTGAAAGCGGAACTCGCCGCGGCGAGCGCGACTTTGGGGAAGAAGAGGGAGGAGGGAGGGGTTCAGAGAGTTTGGGGAATTCGATTACAATTCAGTCATAATAATAACCAGTTCGCTCTCCTCTCCTACTGGGCCTTGGGCTCCTCCTGGGCCTGGGCCTAGTGGTAGCAGTAACAAATTCTGGGACGGCATCAGGTGTAGCGAGCAGAGATCGTCTCAGAAAAAAAAAAAAAATTGTGTAGCGACCAGAGAGGATAGGGGAGGAAGATGACGGCGGCGTGGAAGGGAGAGCGAGGGCTGGCCGGGGTACTGGCAGAGCGATGGGGGTGGCGGGGTACTGGCGGAGCGATGGGGTGGCCGAGATTTCCTATGTTTCTTTGTCTCACACTGTTTTTTTTTTTTTCATAAATGCAGTCAGCCAAATCTGAATCTGAATGGCGACGATGCTTCCTCATGCCTTACGCTTAGTGCCTTCTCTAGCGGCTTTCTTGGGGAGCCATCCAAAAGGCCCCAGCGTGCCTCATTTGGTGGAAACGTGAATCAGAAAAAACAAATGTATGTTCCCTATTCATTTGTGTTACATTCTTACATGCTGGCAGATTTTTTTTATTGTATTGCATTGATTAAAACAAGTGTATGAATAGGGAAGTTTTGTACCATTGTAATGCATTGCCACTAGTTTCTATAATTTCCTATTCATTTGTATCACATTCTTACATGCAATACAACAGTACAAGAGTCATTGATAACCTTAAATCTGCTGTGAGGTAGCTGCTTCAGAAAGGCAACTGGAATTCAGCAATCTTATTGAGGGTGGTTTCACAGAACATTCTCTGAAAGAATTTACCCTACAACCCAAGATGAATTGTGATGGCTTGAATGATTGGGAGCTTGTAAGGTGTGAAGATGAATTTGATGTTGATGACTGGGTTCTTCCAGACAAGCCCAATAAAATTGACAACCGTGGGTTGGTGTTGAAATTGAATGACATTGGTGAACAGGTGAGGTTTTGCATTTATTCAATTCCGCCTTTTTGTTAACTGCATACATATATGTAATACTCGTTATTTTAGGTTTTTCGGCATATCCTTTAATCATCAGCATGCAAATGTTTTGGCATGTGCTGGTTCGACTGAGAAGTTAAAGGTTTACCATCTTGATCACCCTGTCAAATCTTATGAAGTAAGTAATACTATAGTAATTAAATAAAAAAATTTTTATCTGTATATTATGTATTCTGATTTCTAAATAATCTTAATTTGATTTTAGTTAGGTGATGTTGGATCAAATTTTCAAACCACCTTCATAGATTGGCACCCTCAATACCCTGTCGCAATAGCAAGCTCAAGCAATGCAGCAGCAACAAGTAATGTCTATAACTATCTATCTGAATTTATGATGATTTTGTTTTGTTGGTGCATACTAATTCTATGATAATCTCATTTGTTACATTAATGTAGAGATTTGGGATCTGAGAGCAAAGAAACCCACACACTGGTTAGATAAATATTTCTTTATTATTAAGTGGCACTCAAATTCTCAATATTCATTCTATCATGGCCAAACAGCTTCTACCAAAAGAATAAGCATTGTAGTGAGATTCACTGGAATCCCAATCATCCTATGGAGTTTGTAGTTGGTTCAGTAGGTGAAGATAGCACCGTCAAGGTAACTATTTAGCCTTATCTCATTCCCTCATCTCTTTTTACCATTGTTGTACCTTATGTTTCTCTTCTCCATTCAGATATGGGATTTAAGAGACACTCATCATACATTATCTGCTTTTGGACCTGAGAAAGGTAATTTCACAATGCTTGTTATTTCACAAATCAAAACTAATTGAATGACACAGTACACACCCAACAGAGGCAAGTGAATTTCAGGCCTCTCGAATTTGCTCTTTGAAACAATATAATGTTTTGATCAATAGCAAAGAAGATGGCATGGTTCAGATAATTTTTGTGATAAAAGTTATATAAGTGTTTTTTCCTGTGCCTCGGAGAACCTGCAGCTACACATATACATTGTAGCACATGAATTCTGTACAGTTGCTTGACTTCTAGAACTGAATCATGAAAGATTCAAAGTATAGTAATTGATAGCTAACATATGTTGGGGATAAGTGCAGTCATCTAATGGATCCTCTTTAATATTCTTGCTCAATGTATTTGTCAGTAAACACATGTGGTTAGATTAAACTATTCAACAATTAGGGAAGACTATTAAAAGACCAAAGAGCACAGGAAGATACTATAGTGAAAAAATGATTTAACACACACTGTAGGACATACAAGGTTTTCTTTACTATTTTCAAATGCTTCAAGATAAGACCTGGCCACTTTTTAATGATCCACTTATCATACCTAGGAATTCTCTGAAGATGTGTCACCATTTCTTCATTGTAGATCCCCATTCACTGCATAGCAGTATATAATCTGTACCTGAAACTACTTAATGTGTAAAATATATTTCTCAAAATAATATTAAATTTTATGCTTGTAGAAGATATATGGAACATCGTAGGTTGACAGAGATTTCTGCAATGATATGTAATGCAGGCATAGCCCTTCTCGCAAGCTTGCTGTAAAGAAAGAAAGATGTGCATAGAACCTCTATGAGTACCATTGGATATAGTTACAAATTCACTAATTACTACAAATGAGACAAAGTGTAGTTTTTAGAAACTAATGACAGAGTAGTTTCTCCAGGAAGCACTTGTAGTCAGTTTGGACCTTTCACGTAGAGCCTTTAAATATGATGATTTTAAGAAAAGGGCTTAATTCAATTATTATTTAGTTACCAAATTATATGCACTGGCCTGTTTTTGGTGCAGGTTTTGTAGTACAGAGAGATTATGCATTTCCAGTTGCATTCTTGTGTGATCTATGTTTTAGCTTTTAATTTATTTATCATATAAGTTGTTGAAATTTCTTTGTTACCATGTTTGTCAAGTTAGTAAATGAGGGTGGTCTCTAATTAAATATGGTCATGTTCAGGAGTGCTCTCACTGTCTTGGTGTCCTAGTTCAAATGTGATAATGACTACCAATTTGGATGGAGGAGTTGACTGTTGGAAACTAAATGTGATTCAGGTAAATACTGTAATGTTTGTATTAACTATACTTCTCTAAAAAAAGGTGCATAAACCTGATTCCATGCCTTGTCTTGTAGGGCTCAGATGAATCTCGGAACATATACTTGCCCCCTGAACGTAGATCTTTGCCTTTGGGTGAGAAGAAAGAGGCTTCATGGTTTGATGACAATATGATCCTGGCGTCTTCTGACCTGAACATTGTGTTGTACAAGCTTAAGTCCCAGTGGTGACGAGTTCTGGCCCTGTAGTGATGAACGTCTTCTGACCTGAGCATTGTGTTGTACAATCTCAAGTCCCAGTGGTGACGAGTTCTGGCCCTGTAGTGATGAACTCCATGTAGCCAAAAACGATTCTGTACTCGATAACTTGAGCTGTTGTTTCGTGCGATTAAGGTTGTTGAATTGGAATCCTTTGGGAAGGATGTGAAGGTACTTGATAACTCGTACTTTCTGTTGTAGAACTAATTGCCAATCGTTAATCAATTTTTCCCTTTTGGGGGTCCACATGAAACATTTAGAGTTTTTAATTTGTTTGATTATGAGAATTTTCTAGAGCTTCCACCATACTTATTTACATGTGTATCACAAAGGTTCTTATACATAGATACCAGCATATAATATAAAGAGTACGAAGGGGCATTATAATAATTTCAAATAAGATAAATATCTGCATTGGCTTACACGTCTTTGGTCATGGTGTCGAGTGAGCATGTGGAGTGTGGCATGCCCCGGCACGAAATAAAAAAGGTATTTCTTTATTATTACTATATAATGCAAAAGTGAAAAGTGTATGTATGTTTAGACTTGTGAACATGGATTAAGAAAGTACGTAAGCACTTCAAATGAGGAAGCTCGTCTCTTGCCGATATACAATACACAATACGTATTATAGTAGTACCACTACATCAAGAAAAAAAAAAAGGTTCCTAAACGGTTTTAGAGATGGCTGCGGCAGTGGAAACCATTACAAGATGCAAAATGTTCGACTGCACTTTTGAAGCCTGTTGCTGCTTCAGCAACGAGGCATAAAACACTAGCAAAAGCTACGAAAGCCGCAGCCACAATCTCCTTAAAACAGCCAGCCGAACAAAAGGCGGGCCAGCGGGCACCGATACCGAAACCCCGGCAATACATGATAGTATATCATTTAATTTCTCAGTGAGCAAACCCATTTAATCACGGGCACACCAGTACATCAGAAATGTTGGATACATAATCCTACCACAAAAACCGAAGCAGCCAAGCCTACAACACAACACAGCATTTGGCAGAACACAACTCACAGTCAGCACACAAGGAGACAAACGACGCGGCCATAAACATGCTGGGAGCGACATAGCAGCAGCAGCAGCAGCAGCAAGAATAGGAGTGAGACTGACGCAGAGAGGAGACTCAACAGTAGTGACATGGATCTTGAGCGAACTCGAGCTGTGCTTAAGCCAGGGCAGGGAACTGAGCCTGGTCTTCGATGGCTGGAGCAGCAGCTGGTCCCCAATAACCACCATTGTAACCACCACGGAATCCCCCACGCTCACCACGACCCCTACCGCGGCCACGGCCACGGCTACTGGGGTTATAGTACCTCTCACCTTCAGCCGGCTTCAAGAATTCGTTGATGCTCAGGGACTTCAGGGAGGCGGAAACAAGGGATACAGGAAACAGATATAGCAGTTAGCAAAACAACAGCAATTCTGATTATCAGACTGAAGTGTAACAAGGTGAAAATATCAGATACCTTCTTGGCTCGTTCTTCTCTTTCAGCATTTTCTTTCTTTTTCAAGTCCTTGTCAGAGCCCTACAATTGTTTGGGTAAACGTTTGGATGAAAATCAAAATCGACTGTGACCAACAGGTAAACGAAAAGAGCATAATGCACACAACATAACATACCAGCTTGATAAACACTTCATCAGCATCCTTTTTAACTAACAATTGTTTCATGGACTGCAGCTCCTTGTCAATTTCAACTTTTCTCTCCGCAGTCTTAACGGCCAGTAAAGCTTTTCGTTTTTCCTCCAGTACCTTTTCATATTCCTCCAAAGTCATCTCCTGCATCATGGTTGGACCAAACATTATTTCACAAACTACTCAATTTTGATGGAAAAAATGGCATCCCAACTTAATTCCAGTAAGCACGCAGGTATGAAATATCAGTAACAAGAATATAGCAAACATAGAGTGGTATCCATACAAAAGCACCTGAAAGGCCTAGAGAAGTTGGATTACAGAGACACAAAGATTCAATAAAACCAGCCACAGGGGAAAAGGAGAATGAGAGAGTAATGGTACTACTATCATAATCAAATACTCACACTTGTTTTATAAGAAACACAAATATCCCAAATCAAATCTTGGAGCCAAAACTTGCAAGCACTTAGCATATTGTGGACTGAAATTTTGCATAACTGTAAAACTGACTGACTGACTGAGAAAGAATAGTGATGCATTCATTCTAATAGAGGACCATTACATTCGGCAGAATTGAACAAAACTAATGGATTGAAAAGCAGAAGAGGGCTCAAAATACAAAAACAATACAATCACCATGAAGGTTATGTCAGCCCCATGTTGGCACAGCAACACTCATTTTCAAGCAAGAAATATAAAAATAAATAACTAGACTACCGAGCAAGGTTTGACAAACTAAAAAGAATCACAAAATATTTCCACCAATCTACTCTACATTTTTTTTCCAGATATATAAACAAATGTACAAAACATTGTAATAAATGTCATAATAATAATATCTAAAATCACAGGTGGTGCTCAGCATGTTCAAGAGTGCTACCATCACGGCTTACAGAATGCTCAAGCCATACTACAACCATGCACATTGCAAAGTGGTGTGATGTAGCAGGAGTCTCATAGTACAAATCAGAAAGATACCTTATCCTCAGGTTCCTTTCTTCCTCTCCATTCTCCACACCCTCCTTGTCCTTCTCGACCTCAGACTGTGGTGTGTCTTCAGGTTTCTTCTCGTCCTCCACCACAGCAGCAGTCTCCTCAGGATTAACAGCATCCGCAGTGTCCCTATAAGCCACACACTGAAAGGTCAAAACTCTACACATCCATCGTAGTAACTTAAGAAACGGTTCACGAAACCACATAATGAAGACGGAATAGAAAGAATCTTAACTGTGCAAGACTTTCATCAGCCGCGGTTCCCCAGTTCCCTCGCCCAGCCCCTTCACGCTTCATCTCGTAGCCACGGCCAGTGCCGCTGTGGCGCTCGTATGCCCGGCGAGGGCGTCCAAACTCATCCCCAGCCTGCCCATCGTTATACCCACCACGGCGCCCACCTCCCCGGTAAGGCTGGCGCGGCCCACGGCCCCTATCTGCCTGCCTCCCCTCACCATTTTCGCCGCGAGCAACTACTCCACCGTCTCCGAAGCCGCCACCACCACCATACCCTCCCTCAAAGCCATTGGCACCAGAGTCGCCAAAATCTCGCCTCGGGCCAGTCCTGCCGCCACGGCTTCCTCTTCCACGTCCTGGACCACCACGCCCAGGACCATCGCGCGGTGGAGCACCATAGTTCCTTCCCTCCCTCACTGTAATAATCACATATAAGCGTGTGATACCACCGTCAGCGAATACTAATATGGGGATTGAAATTTGACATGAATAATCAAAACTCCGAGCTTGAGACGGCACCCGTGGATCTCAAAGAACGGATGATGGTTTCTACAAAACACCAAACAGAACACATGAAGCGTAACGCTATGGACTCACCAGCTTGCGCGGGCGGCGGAGGCTTGGTGGGCAGCTTGGCCGTCGCGGGCGCGGGCGCGGGCGCGGGCTTAGGCGCCGCGGCCGCCTTCTTCTCGGCGGCTGCGAGGAGGTGGGCGGGGTCGTCGTTGTCGACGTCTCCAAGGAGATCGAATTGGTTGCTCGACCCCATTTCCGGACGGCGCTTGCTCTAGTCCCAGCCAACCCGCGGTACTCGATCGAAGCCTAGCACGCCATGGAATGCTCTAGGGTTTGGACTGCGCACACTGCAGGAGGCCGCAAAACCCCAGCCGCCGGCGAGCCTCTTCCCGCTTGGTGAGGTGACACTACTGTGCTGTACGGCCGCCGGGGTTGCCTTCCGTTTTCAGACGACGGACAGGCTCATTAGTTTATCAAAAAAATTCCATTTGACAAATGACGGAAACGGGTATAGGAGTTGCAGGTAACTACTGGTGTAGGCTCAGTGTTGTGCCGGGGGCTAGTTTTGTCATTTGAGTTGGTACTGAGAAGCGGCGGGTCGGGCTCGGGATTTGTGGGCCTAGGCTCACTGTTCTTGCGCGGATGCTGGTTTATTGGGCCTTTCATACGAACGTGTAGAAATGAGCCCAATAAACGAAAGAAGTGCGGCTCAATCCCCTTTTATAAACTCTTATTACATTTTTTAATTGAAATTGTGACATTGTTATTCACCTCAGAAAAGTATGGATTCAGATTTATTTTACCAATATAATGTCAATAAGAAATTTTGTAATGCGATATATGATCGAGAGAGAGAGGAGGATAAATATGACCCCATAATTAACCGTCTTTTTCTTTTTTACACGTTGAGCATTATTGGATTAGACAAAGCTGGGGGCTAAAGGAGATCTTGAATCTTGCAGGCCATGTCATGCCTGTACCTGATCCAGATTTAGTGGATGAGAGACGTACTATTTGCACTAGACTTTTTCTAGTGACCAATTAGGTAGGTGTCCCAAATCTCTTCTTGCTTACTGAAGCAAAGCATCAGATGGACAGCAGACCAGCAGGGGCCCATGCATGGACCCAATTAAACAAAACACAAGCCCACAATCATGCATACACACATGTACTTTCCTTTGGTCACAAATAAACCATGGACAGTGAGTTTTGTCATGCAATGTACAGTAGTAGCAGAATTATATTGGAGTGTATGCCTGTCTCCATCATGGACTGACAAGCACTTCACCCCAAATCTTTTGCTTTACCAGTGGCACCAGTGTATCAAAGATACATCGAGTACCTAGAGCAGATAAGACTGGTGATTAGCCAACATAATCAGGAGATTAGTGCATTGACAGTATAGTCACCAAGAAAAAAAAAAAGAATATTTATGTATAAGATAATAAAGAGTATATCCAAAAATCCAATCTACTAGGTACGTAGGAGTATATGAAAACGACGGCTCCAATTATTGCTGTCTCGGCCGTTGTTGGCATATGCCAACACCAGCACAGTTGTTCTTATTCTCGTATATAATTCTGCCGGGAATTGAGATGGCAGATAGCCTTCGTTTTTGTTCTTCATACTACGGCAATGCAATGCATGCCGTGGCGAGTAAATCCCCCACTGTGGCAGCTACGGCCATGGCTCAATAGCCTGCTGCATCGCCACCCCAGGCCATCACCAAAGAGGGAGTGAGGTCGCCGCCATGCACTGCAACGGCGGTGGCGCTGCAGCAGCAGGGCTCAGACTGTTCGGGGTGCAGCTCCATGGCGCTTCTTCATCAAGTGCTCCGGCGCCGGGGTGCACATGAGCTACAGCGTGGACTGCTGCTGCCTGAGCCTGCAGTGCTGGCCGCTACCTGTTTCGCCGTCGCCGTCGCCATCGGGCTTTGCTTCTGACGTCGATCGACGAGTGCTCTGCTGTTGGCGACCTCCCCGATGACGGCGGTCGCGGGTCGGCGGCGTTGCGTGAGAGGAAGAAAGGGGTCCCGTGGAGCGAGGAGGAGCACCGGCTGTTCTTGGTGGGGCTGGAGAGGCTGGGCAGGGGCGATTGGCGTGGCATCTCTCGGGGCTTCGTCACCACCAGGACGCCCACGCAGGTGGCCAGCCACGCGCAGAAGTTCTTCCTCAGGCAGCAGAACAGCGCCGGCGCCGCCAAGAAGAGCAGCAAGCGCCGCTCCAGCCTCTTCGACATGGTTTGCTACTCCATCTTTTGGTTTTAGTTCCTTTTTAATTTCTGCCTGGAATCGGAAGAACAAATCAGTTATTTATACTGAAAACATTTCGACGATCGATCGATGCCTTGGCAGGTTCAGGATTGTGATGAGAGAGGAAGCAGACACGTGGTGCTTGTCGTCTCCAACCCGTCACGTAGAAAGGCCGCCGGCAGTGTCAACTCTCTGTCTCCAAAGGCATCAGTTTCAGAGATGGACGAGGAACAAGCTCATGGAAGATACCACTGCTCTGCGCTGAACCTGGAGCTTGGCATGTCCATGCCGTCCATCGGAACCTAGCTTGCCACTTACGCCGCCGTCCGTCGATCCATGACTAATCTGCAATATCCACGAGTTAAAATGGCAACAAGTGTTCTGAAGCTGAAGCAAATTCGACAACAGAGACATGCATCAAGATGTGTATGGTTGTAAACCAAGCTTGGGTCAATGTATTGTAAATCTGAATGTATTGTAAATCTGACCCTGATTATCTGCATACAGAATCAAATTATCGTTTACCTGAAAATTCCACTTTTCGACAAGCCAAACTAGCTTTTTTATAGATAGTGGCACTCCATGGGCGAAGCACAGCAAGCAGACCTGACGTGTGCACTGCGTCCACGACCCAAAGTGGCTGTAGTAGTGCCATTGACAATTGGCGAGCACTAATCTAGATCTAGGCGTACATATAATTCTACATAGTGCGCGCTTATGCTAGCTCCTTAATCTGGCCATCATTTGGCAACAGGTTCATTTTGCCCATATAAATAAATATGTTGGTTGGGTGCCGGATTCAGGGCAGTCCATTGTCATTTGCCAACCTGATAGTGGATGCCTTTCAGAATTCAGAGAAGAGATCTCAACAGATCTGTGTTTGCTGTATCTGAAATTCTGGATGAATCTGACGATGCAGCTTATCCATGGACAACGATATATACATCTCTGATGCAGGTCTCTTGCATTAGTATAATTCTGCAATTAAAAAGAGAATCAGCCAGTATAATTATACTTGAGCAAGGATATCACATACTGATCCAGTACTATGCACAGAGCTCGCCAAAGTATAGAAGGGTACAAGGAGTACTAGAGAGAAACAAAGATATTAGAGTAAGATGCACATAATCAGATGAGATGATGAATGCTCACCGGCATACATGTCGTCAGATGAGATGCTGGCGGCTCCTGGCCATACAAAATGGAGGTATCCAATTAACCCGGATTAAGGCCGGCGGTTATACGCAGACGGATGGATCTGCATCTGACGACCTACATCAAATCAAAAACAAAACAAAAGGTTGTTTCTGGCGTTTTGGAAGCACTTGTTCTTGCACAGACTGCCTTTAGAGCGACAGTGACGCGCGACCTCTGTGTCACTCTCTGCCCTGTGACCTCTACTACCTTATTTTTGGTGGGCCAAGCGCTGATGTGTGCCAGCCAAGCTGACTGACAAGCTTCCGTCCGTAGCCACATGATGCTGAGAGCAGCACAACACACCACGTAAAGCCAGTGGTCGGAGACACACTGCCACATCGGTCACCGCCGGTGAGCAGCCGAGGGTAGCTTAGCTGCCAACAGCGGCAGAGCCAATGGAACAACCCAATGCAGACACACTGATACCTGCCGCCCATGCAATGCCACGGTTCCTCTCCAATGCAGACACACTGATACCTAACGCCCATATCTCTGAGACTGACGATCAGATCATTCATCACATCACCATGTGGTACTTCTGAATATGCATGCGCCGGTTGATGCCATGAAACATTCTTCTTCTTCTCCTGCTCTAGCAACCTGGCCGAGCAGAATGCCCACAATATATGCTGACAGCAAGCTCACCATGGTGAACTCCTCCGCCTTAATTATCCTTTATTTAATTTCCTCAACTGTATCGGAGTGTTCTGAAACCAACAAATTATATAGGTCTGCATGCTCACTGACAGGGTTAGAAGGAATAACAATGCAATCCTGATGCAGATAGGATATACTAGTATAATGCCCGTCCTAACGCTACGGACAAATCAAATAACTAAAATATTTGTTAAAAAGATATTTGTTTGCCAATCAACAAGCTAAACTTGGTAAGAAAATATTTGTTTTCACATGTTTAGCATCATATGCTTGGGAGAATGGTAGGTGATAAGCCAATAACCAATACAACTTTGGTTTTTTTTTCATTTGGACAATAACAAAAATGATAGGCTGGCTACACACATGCATACCTATAAACAAGGCTAAATCAACAATTGTCCTCAAGCTGAAAATAAAACAACGAAAAGAGAAGTGACAATAGACTTGTTTGCTGCAATTACACAATATATTAGTACTTGGTTCATTTAAACACTGTACCTGGTGGCAATGTCAGCAAAATCGAATGACCTCGAAACTGCCTAGAACCACAAATCTGCTCTCTTCAACCTATGTGCCTCATCCAGTTTCTGGCAGAAAACTGTTGTGTATGCAAGTCCAGACTCCTGCAGCTAACCCACCATATGGCGCTTCAAGGGCTGTGGTCGCTGGTCTGACAACAGGTTGCCAAATAAATCAGGATGCAGTAGGAAGTGACAAGCTAGCGTCAGTCATCCAATGCAAACTCAGTACAATCAGCAAAAAGTAAGATAACCACAAATAACTGACAAAGACCACAGGAGTTAAATAAACTTGCATGGGCTTTATCCCTGCTTCAAATGTATTTACTCTACCCACCAAGCTATGTATGAATAATCAACGGTTGGAGGTCATGGATAAGGTGAGTTGCATCAATCAGTAAAGCATAGCCTATTGTAAACTATGCAGTAACCAGTCAGTTCAACAAATCTAGGAGCCTGCACTGCATCAGCACCAAAAAGTAAAGTAGTAGAAAAAAAAAAAGTAGCACAAATCTCTGGGAAAAAAAAAAGTTTCCAATGAAAACTTAATGTGATTTTTGATTGCCAGCAGTAGGGAGAGTTCTGATACAACATACTGATAATGATCAGAAACTCACGTAATATAGACGATGACAGTATGAATGTATGATACATACCTGTTCTATATTTTCTGCTAAACAATATTCTTGTTCAAAATCCTTCAGATGTTCCTCTTTGATACAATTAAGGAGTTCTTGACATGTACATCCTTCAAGGTTTGTTCCATTGGGAAAAAAAGCCTTTGGGAGCGAAGAATCTTTTAGTTTGTCGCATATTTCCTGGAGGTTGATGGAAAATGGATTCATAACAACGATTAAGGGTTCTTGAGTTGATGCACACGAACATAAGAATATTAAAAAAAAAAAAAACATGTCCAATAGAGAAGTAGCAACAAAGCCCTCAAAGCTCCAGTACCAAAGCCCTCCATGTTAGAAGCCCAGAACAGGGGAGAATAAAAAGTAATTTGATATTGTCCATTGGGGATGAATATGACATTTTAATCTTGAATAAAAAGAATTTAAAAAATTATGAACATTAGATAAACACGATGACCCATTGGAGTACAAATGTCAAATAAAATTCAGTTGAAAGACAGCATTTCTCTGAAGTCTAGATTCAATGTAACTTATAAAAAGGTTTCAAGAGGTGGCACCTTGCAAATATAACATTTACAGGACAAGAGACCATGTACTCTAAGTTAGCAATTTAGCACAGTAAAACCAGGAAAAGATATCAATCTTCCCTAGGTTCAATGGAAGAATGATATTTTTCAGGAAGAAACCTCACTTCTATCTGATACTTCCTCTCTGAAATAATAGGAATTAGCGATGCAGCAGTTGAAGCTTCAATGGAGAAGTTCTTCTCATCAATTTTGGTAAGGTAGGTTCCAGCCCTTCTCACATCTCCTTTTTCAAATAGTTTTCTAACTATGGCATTTAGCATACGTGAGTTGGCAGCACAACCATTCTTCTCCATAGATAGAAAAAGCTCATCAGACTCCTCCAACAGACCTTCTTCTATATGACTTTCGATAATTAAGCTGTAGGTTATTACATCAGGCACTGGACCACTGAGCAACATAGCCGAAAACAGGCCCTTTGCTTCATCAATCCTACCAACTTTCAGCAAGGCATTAATCATTATATTGAAAGTCCAAACCTCAAGCTCAAATTCTTTTGAACGCAAGCCCTCAAAAATTCTCAACGCTTCATCAACACACCTATTTTCACACAGTCCTTGAAGAACTGTGTTGTATGTGTCAATTCCCACCTGTATTCCACCATCAACAATTTTCATGTAGAATTCCCTTGCAGCAACAATCCTTCCAGACTGAAATAACCCATGCAACATGATGTTATATGTAATAGCATTAGGTTTAATATCCTTGCTGAACATTTCTCTGTAAAGAGCTAATGCATCATCAACCCTTCCATTCTTACAGTAACCATTCAGCAAAGCGTTGTAAGTAAAACAATCAGGTCGCAGGCCAATGGAGACCATATGACGAAGTTGATTAACTGCTTTATCCATCTTCCCATCTAAGCAATATCCATCTATCAGTATATTATATGAAACAACATCTGGTTTCACACCAATGTGTATCATCCGATCAAAGAAATCCTGTGCTTCTAGAACCCTTACTTCTTTGCATAGGCTGTCCATTATTGTGTTGAGGAACCTGGCATTGGGATGGATGGCCCTGTTGATCATTTCAGAAGACAGTTCCTCAACCTTCTTCCATTCACCAATGGTACAGAGACCATGTATTAGTGAGGTCAAAGTTATGATGTTAGGAGACACCCCTTCCCTGACCATCTGATTGAAATGGGACACGGCATCCTCCACTCTGCCTACCTTGCAAAGAATGTCAATTACCGTGTTGTAGTTGACTACATCTGGCCTCAAACCTTTCTGTCGCATTTCTATAAATGCAGCCATTGCCTTATCCACCATTTCATGTTCAGCGTATGCACGTATCAGGATGTTGCAAACACGATGTTCAAGAGGAATACCGTCTCGAATCATCAAATCAAGGACACCATGCATATCAACAAGAGCTCCTTTTGTGGCGTACCCATGAAGCATAGTGCGGTACCTGGTAACATCAGGTTTTTTACCCCTTCGGACCATTGAATCAAAGATATTCCTAGCTTCCGTGCATCTTCCAATCTTGCAATAATAGTCTACTAGTAGACTGTAAGTGACAACATCCGGTTGAAGACCACATTCAGACATCTTTTTGAGCAGCCTCACTGCGTCTTCCAACTGTCCTAAAGAGCAATACCCATGGATCAGACTATTATATGACCTGCTATTCGGCAAAACACCTTTATCGAACATCTGGTGTAGGATTGCTTCAGCCTTGTCCATTGCTCGAGCCTTGGCCATGCCATCAATGACTGAGTTGTATGTGACAAGATCAGGTGTGCAACCAAGCTCCGGCATTCGTGTGAACATTATACCCATTGCCTCGTCCGTCCTCTTGCCATCACATAGACCCTTGATTAGCTGGTTAAGGGCCGTCACCTGCACCCTCCGTCCCGTCTTGAGGAGCTGGCCAAAGGCAGCGAAGGCGAGGTCAAGCGGCCAACAGTGCAGAAGCAACGGATGAGGATGCCAAACGTGCAAGAGTCGGCGGCCATCTTATTGACGCCGGCCCGGGCCATGGTATTGAAAAGTGACACAGCGTGCGAAGCGCTGTGACGCAGTGACGAGGACGGGTCTGCGCGAGCGACGACGGTGAGGACACGGTTGAAGGCGTGCACCGAGCCCGGCCTGGCCTGAAGAAGCAATTCACCAAACAGGTTGAGCGCGTCCTCTCGACCGAGGCTCCCAGTGCGGTGCCGCTCGATGATGATCCGCTCCAGCTCCTGGCACGTGCGGCGGCCAGCCCTCACCCTGCGCATCGTTCCTGGTGTAATGGGAGGAGTCAGGAGATGTGGAATGAATGGGCTGGACCTGGACGGCGTTGGCGCGGGCGGCTCACCTGCGCGCCGAGTGAGAGGAATAGGCCGCAAGAAGATGCGATCTCCTCGAACGAGGGAATTTCGATCTCCTCGAAGCAGTGCACGAGTGAGCGGAGGAGGAGTAGATGCGCTGGGCGGGCGCGCGGCCTGGAAGCAGCGGCGGCCGGCGGGAGGGCAAACCGAGCCTGAATAGTGGAGATGGGTGGACGCCGCCGTCGCCAGGCCCACCACACGCTGTGGAGACGTCCTATGGATTTTTTTTTTTTTTTTTTTTTTTTTTTTTGAATCGACGTCCTATGGATTTTGGATATCCTGCAAAGTTGTAGGAGTAGTTAGAAAAGGAACAAATTAATAGTATTATTATTATTTTAGTTAGCTGGAAAATGCTAATAAGGCAATGTAGCGGTGAAAATGTTAATTAGGCAATGTAGTTAGTTAGCTAGTTAGAAATTCAATCCTAGCTTTAGGGAAAAAAGATAATCTCATGATATTTATTCAGTATCTTAAATATTCAATAGTTTGTATTTTGGTATAAATTTGGTAAATTTATAATTGCTTGACTTGTCAAAAATGAGAATTGTATTCCTTTTGAAACGGTGGTGAATATCATTTATGTGTTTTATGGTTATACTCCTCGTTTCAAATTATAATTCAGTTTGACTTTTCTAAATACATTAATTTTGCTATATACACTATGTTTTAGATGCATAAAGAAAATAAATGCATCTAGAAAAGCAAAAACAACCTACAATTTGAAATAAAGGAAGTAATAAACAATGAGGCATTGAAAATTGTCTATTTGGTCTTGTCGAGGAAAAAGCCGCATTATGAGGCGCACTTTGAAGAAGAAAAATCAAGCTAAACCTAACGTATAGTCGTCTCCATGATGATGATGGAACTCCGCGTGGAGTTTATTATAAAATTATCTTTGGTGATGTTATAATGTTAGATTTTACTATTGAATTTATTATAGTTTACTTTGATAAGCTAGTCGATTTTTTTAGACCACCAAGTCCCAAGTGGGTAAGAAGCTCCCATGGCTACGACATTTCTAGTACTCACCACCTGTTTCACATAGTGTCGAAAAAAAGGTGACTCTATGCGAGGCAAACTGGACAATTAAACACTATCTTCCATTGCACATGCACGTCGGCATTTCTTGTACTCACGACCTGTTGATGAAGACTTTCAGTGTGTATGACCTATACCATGAAATGGGTTTGGTGTTTGCATTTTCCTTGTGGAGATAGTCTAACGTTGTATCATTTCATTGTGCTCGCTATCCATTAAATACTGGCCCCACCAAGCACTGACGCCACGAAGCGAAGCAACCGAATTTGATCAAGGATGCAATTCTAGCTTTATTCTTAATCAAACAATCTTAATTTTGATCATATATATATTTTTCTATAAAAGGGTACCATTATTGCTTAAGCAAATTGTCATCATTAAAAATTTACAATGGCGGTTGATATAATGTATCACCATTCGAAATACCTGTATAGAACACGTATATGCGACGTAGCATATATACGCACACACACTTGCACGTTGTATATATGCTCCTTTAAATTTCAGCCCTTTCTCTTATCCTCAAAATATAATTTTATTTATTTATATCTTCTCTACATTTTTTGGGAAAGGGTATGCACGATATATAACCCGTATATATATAACAATTCCCTCAAATCACTTTGGCTCCGGCGGCTGGTGACATCTCGTCGAGACGGCGGTCCATGATCTCCGAGACTGCCTGCAAGAAGGCAGTGTCGTCGTCGTCGTCGCATCCTCCCGCTGGGCCTCCGCCGCCTCACGGACCATCTCTTCGATGGCGGACTCCTTGGTGAGCGTCTCTCTGCACAGGGTACTACCGATGTGGAAGGCGGTGAGGCCCCTCTCCACGTCCTTCTTCAGCAGCATGGTGGCGACGCGCAGGGTGCGCGCGCACTCGCGCGACACCTCCCACCCGTGGAGCCTGAGCATGGCCATGTCCTCCTCCGCGTCCAGGGACCGCACGTACTCCACCGTCTCGTCGCCGAAGGGCTCCCGGCACTGAGGCCAGTAGAACCACTCGAACGTGCAGTCCTCGAACTGCATGCACGAATGGATCAAGAACCAAATATGAATCCAGATTCTAGACAGAAAGAAATGGATGGATCGGATCGGAACAACTGACGCTCTCAGGGAGGCAGTATCCATGGTCGATGGGGACCAGCGACATGCCGCCGCCGTCGTGCTTGCAGACGAGTATGTTGCCGGCATGGCGATCGGCGTTGGCGAGGCGAATGTCCAGCACGCAGATCTTGTGGACCTCCTGGACCGGGAACGCGCGGGGACCCATGTCCTCGCAGCTCCCGCAGTTGCTAACGAAGGCCTGCATGGATCCCAGCTTGGGCACCGGCGGCGGCGCCAGCGTGCTGGCCTCTGCTGGCTGCCTGAAGGCCTTGTGCGTGCACCTGACGAGCGCGGTCGGCGGGACGCCGGCGAACCCGGGCGCGCCAGCGGCGGCGGTGCGGCGTCCGGCGCGTGGGTGGTCGAGGATGTAGGCGGCGACCTCCCCTGAGCGCGCCCTCCCCGACGCGCGTCCCTTTCTTGAGCCCTTCGCCGGTGGACGACACGGGGAGGCCGCGCGGGTTGTTGGCGGCCATGGGCTCCTCGTCCGCCGGCGAACACGGCCACGTGCCGGTGTCCCGTCGCGTCCTGCATGAAGTAGGCTCCCCAGTGCCCTCCGACGACATGATGGGCGCGTTCCCATTCTCCATCCCGGCCACCGCCGCGTCGATCATGTCACGGACCGCCAACTCCTCCTTGGGGCTGCCGACGACGACGACCGGCTCGATCCCGACGTCACGTCGCGGCAATGGCAACTGCTGGCCGGCGTCGCGCGCGACGATGGAGACCTCGAAGCCCTCCTGGCCGTCGTCGTCGACCTCGGCCGCGCTGATCTTGGTCGACGACGAGCGCTGCTGCACCAGCAGGTGGATGACGGCGCCGTCGGCCCTGCAGACGTCGTGGATGAGGTGACGGTCATCGAGGTCCTCGCCCTCGAGCACGAGCCGCTGCTCGTCGGGGTCGGGTCGCGTCGCCGGGTGGAGCCGCCGGTCCTTAGCGATCTGCTGCTTGACGTAGCCAACCGTCCGCCCAGGCTCGACGCGGAACCTGAACTTGCCGCCCTGCACGGTCTCGACGGTGATGAGGCGCAGGTCGGGGATACGGATGACGAGGTGCACCACGTTGCCGTCGGCGACGCCGTAGTCCCGGATTCGGCCGTCGTCGCGCGCCAGCTCGCGGCCGTCGAAGACGAGCTTCTGCTTGCGCGCCGTGACGCCACGGGACGTCTGCACCCGGAGCTTCACCGACGCGATGGAGTCGGACGCCATCACCCGCATCGGCATCACGGCGAGCCCGGGGGCCGTGAGGTAGATCATGATGGCGGCGGAGGAGGAGGCGGAGGGCGGAGGGCGTAGCGGGAGGAGGCCGAGGCCGAGGCCGAGCTCGCCGCCGTCCTGCCTCGCCGCGCAGACGACCGTGGCCCCGCCGGCCGCCGACGACATCGTGGCCGGATCGTGTCGCTCCTCCGTCTCGATCTTGTACAGCACAATGCAAGGAGGCCGGCCGGTCGGTCGCGACGATCCGTGTCGCGACGGGATGGAATTGGTGGAACCCCAACAGGCGCCTTCCCCTTTGTGATGAATTGAAATGCGACGAATGAACAAAGCTTTCGATCTGCTGGCCGGCACCGCGCGCGCTCTCTGACCTATGAAGAAGTAACTACTTGGAATGACGTGGAGCTTCTTCCATGGCTACGACGTTTGATCTCTTTCTGCCCCAACACCCTATCTCCGAACGATGATCCCCGTGTCTCTGGGATGAGGAAGAAGACGGTGTGGGCAACCTCGATGACCCTGGCTCCTCGGAGGAGTTGGCGATGGAGCGCAAGGGACACGCGAGGCGGGTCCTTACCACGGAGGGGAAGAACCGAGGAGGGAGGGAGGCGCCGCAGCCGCTTATATCGATCGCCGGCCACGCACACACCACCGGCAGCCTGTCCCTGGCTGACTCCCCCTGTCGCTCGATCGCTAGCTAGTAACGGCCGCGGCCGGTGCGCAGCCAAAATTAGGTAGGGCCTGGCCTCTGAATTGGCTTGGCATGCAGGCCGCGCCATGGCTGCCTCTCCCTTTAACGTCCGGCGAGCTACACAGCCGCGGGAGCCACTCTCTGTGTGTGAGGCCCTCACCTGGTGCGCCGCGAATCGAGGGGCTGTGCAGAGGACGCATGGCGACACGTCGGTCAAAGCGCCCCTGCCTGTTGCCGTGTCAGGTGCGCGACGTCGCGCGCTCGAGCTGCCCTGCCGTGCTACAAGACAGCGATTCAAACGGCCTGGCCAACCGGGCTCTGCTTGGCCCACGTCACCGTGGTTGCTGGAGTTGGGCTGGACCTGAGCAACAATACGGCAGGGGTGTGTTTATTTGGTCTGTGGCCCATGACCATCTTTCCTGTGAAAAGGACCGAAAGATTTATTACATTTATTAAGTTGGAGATATAAAATTTTGCAAGAAGAGATGAGCAGATGACACCGCTTGTCAAATTTAAGATCCAAACTAGCATTTTGCAAGCAGAGCACCCTTGAGGTGCTCCACACATGGAGAGCATATACATGGTTTTTGTAGAGCTTGTTTGTGGTGGATATGTGTAGAGATATACAAGTATTTTGCTTGCAAAACTAGATTTAGGGCTATTTTTCATGGATCTAGAGCTACAGAACCTTGTTCAAACAGGCTTTATATACCTCAAAAGAACAAAAAAAAAAATCTTGATTTAAAAAAAGTGAACCAATAAATTTAGGCGAGTTAATCTTAAACAAATGTTTTTCTGCATATTTATGTTAAAAAGATGAGTTTCAACATTTAGCTAAGTTGTTTATGAGTTTATAATTGATATAGTCTGAAACATATTTTATGACGATTTTAATTTTTACTATTATAACATCACCCCTCAAGTATAACCAAAATTATATAAAATCAATGATGAAAAATTCATCAAATATTTTTTAATATAGATTATGATGTCCGCGACCACCTTGCAAAGTCTCAAATTAAAATTCAACTTGAGTAAGGAGAAACAAAAATGACAAGTTGCATTAAGGGGTAAGTTGAACCAAATAGCATAGTTTAAGGGGTAAAAGTGAACCAAGAAATACTTTTTAGGGGTTATTTGGACTTTGGTTATACTTGAGGGGAGTAATTTGGACTTTTTCTTTTCGTTAACTTGGTATAAAAGTGAAATAATATTTTTCACTAGAGCGCGGCAATTCTGATCTCATGTACTGTAGTGACATGATTAGGAGTGTCGGTGTCCGCCTACGCCGACGCTCATCTACCTAAGCTACAGCGGCGGTGCCTGCGCGCGTGTCTCCTCCATGCCGATCGCCGGTGCCGCCGGCGGGCCTGCTCTGGCTAAGCAACATTTACTCCCTGGAGCGACCACGCCTCTCCACGTACCACCCACCCACCGCCTCTGCCACTGCCACCACGGGGAAGAGGCCGGAGAGGAGGACCCATCACGCCATGCTCGCCTCCTCAACCTGAACCTGACCTGACCACCGCGCCACGCCCGTTACTGCTCGCCACCTTCTTCTTGTCGTTGCTGCTCTGGTCTCCGTCCAGTCCTTCCCATACAATACACACCTCGGCGTCACGCCATGGCACCCATCTGCTCCCTTCTCTTCCTCCTCCTGGTACTGCCTCGTTCCACCGCTGCTGTCTCCAAGTCCAAGCCGCCCGCGCGGTACCGGTACCACATGCTTCGCGCCACCCCGCTCTCCCCTGACCCCGTCGCCCGAGCCGACGCCGCGCCGCCTTTCTTCGCCGCCGCCTCAGGTGCAGCACCTGTCTTGGAGACGGACTCGCACGACACCAGCAACGCCTCCACCGTCCGCCTACTCCTCGCCCACCGCGAGGCGTTCGCGGCGCCCAACGCCACGGCGGCCCAGCTTCTGGCGCACCGTCTGGCGCGAGACGCCGCGCGCGCCGAGGCCATCTTTGCGTCCGTGTCCGTGACCGCGGCGTCGAAGAACGTGACAAGAGCCACAGCCGGCGCCGGGTTCACGGCGCCAGTGGTGTCCGGCTTTAGCTCTGGGCAGCGGCGAGTACTTGGCTTCGGTGGGCGTGGGCACACCGCCGACGCCCTCGCTACTGGTGCTGGACACCGGCAGCGACGTGGTGTGGCTGCAGTGCGCGCCGTGCCGCCGGTGCTACGCGCAGTCAGGCAAGGTGTTCGACCCGCGTCGGTCGCGGTCGTACGCCGCCGTCCGCTGCGGCGCGGCGCCCTGCCACCGCCTCGACGCCGGCGGCTGCGACCGGCGGCGCGGGACGTGCCTGTACCAGGTGGCGTACGGGGACGGGTCCGTCACGGCGGGGACCTGGCCACGGAGAGGCTCTCGTTCGCGCGTGGCGCGCGGGTGCCACGCGTCGCCGTCGGGTGCGGGCACGACAACGAAGGCCTGTTCGTGGCCGCCGCAGGGCTGCTGGGGCTCGGCCGCGGCAAGCTCTCGCTGCCCACCCAGACGGCGCGCCGCTACGGCCGACGCTTCTCCTACTGCCTCGTTGACCGCACCTCGTCGTCGTCGCTGAACCGCCCGTCGGCCACGCCGCGCTCGTCCACGCTGACCTTCGGCGCGGGCGCCGTTCCAGGACACGCCTCGTCGGCCGCCTTCACGCCGATGGTGAGCAACCCAAGGATGGCGACGTTCTACTACGTGCGCGTAGTGGGGTTCAGCGTGGGCGGCTTGCGCGTCCGCGGCGTGGGCGAGCGAAGCCTCCGTCTGGACGCGACCACGGGCCGCGGCGGCGTGATCCTGGACTCGGGCACGTCGGTGACGCGGCTGGCGCGGCCCGTGTACGCGGCAGTGCGGGACGCGTTCCGGGACGCGGCGGGGGCTCCGGCTGGTCCCTGGAGGGTTCTCGCTGTTCGACACGTGCTACGACCTGCGTGGGCGGCGGGTGGTGAAGGTGCCGACGGTGTCGGTGCACCTGGCGGGCGGCGCGGATGTGGCGTTGCCGCCGGAGAACTACCTGATCCCCGTGGACACGCGGGGCACGTTCTGCCTGGCGCTTGCTGGCACCGACGGCGGCGTCTCCATCGTGGGTAACATCCAGCAGCAGGGGTTCCGAGTCGTGTTCGACGGCGATAGGCAGCGCGTCGCCATGGTGCCCAAGAGCTGCTAGCAGCCTAGCCTAGCAGGGTGTTGTTCTTTGTCTGCGATGATACTTTTTGCAATGCAGTTGCTGTTGAGTTGTGCGTGCTTGTGCTTGTGGGTGAACGAATCATCAGATCACTGCCGCATTGCAGTTGCATGCTGCTCCAACATGAATGCCATGTCGATGGTCCTGATCATGATGACGGACGGACACATGGCATTGGCATGGCTGCCAGCAGCTGCAGTGCATGCATTCCATCGCGATCCGATCATGGATTGCCTGCCTTTTCATGCACAGCGCCGGAGATCCGGCCGTGTCCACCGCCAATGATCCTGATCGGATCGGGGGGTGGGCCACGACGGAGGCGCGGGCCGTTGCCAGCACGTCGGAGCTCGGAGGGACGGCCGTTGTCGGCGGGGCGCCCGGATACTGTGTGCTGCCTCGAATGACATACCCGTCCTGTCAACTAACACGCCGACGCCATACGATACGTCTCGGTGCTCGAATTTTAGTGCAATTCTATTCTTTTTTTTGTTGGTATACAAATTTTGTCAAATTTATAGACAAAAAATAAGCATTTATATCTCCAAATATATTCAGTAAGTGGTTTCATAATTAATCTAAAAATATTGCATATTGTCAAGATCGTGTTTCACTTTTTTAGCAACAAAAATCGTTTTTCACTAATACAATACAAGTGGGCTGTCCGTCGTCCCTCCCCAGCCCAGCCCAGCACGCACCGCCTCGTCGTCTCCCATCGGCGGCGTCGGCATCACCACCGGCATTGTGCCGCCGCCATGCCGCCGCCGGCGGCCGCCTACGATTTGCTCATTCTCGAGTTCATCGCAGGCAATCGCCGCATCTCCAACGCCGTGATCGTCTCCCTCCTCGCCTCTCTATTCTCAACCTCCGCATTGCCCCGCACTTCACAGCGCCTCCGTCAAACCCTAGTGCTCCGCGCCCTCGACGCCGCACTCCAAACCGAGGGCGCCTCCTCCTGCTCCTCCAGTCTCCCCTCCTCCACAAGGCGCGAGAGGTCCTCGCCGTCCCCGACGCATCCGCCTGCTTTCCCCACCATATCTCTTTCACAGAGAATGAAGAAAACGTCGAGGCTAGGGCCGCGGCAGCGGTGGCCGATCTCAAGCGCCTCCTCGACCTTGAGTGGGCCAACCTCCCGCCCTCCACGCTCGAGCTCACCGTCGACAGGATCGCCGGGGACGGGGCTCACCAGACGTGGGCTGCCGCCGACCACACCAAGGGTACAAGGCTTCTCCTGCTCGGTCCCCCCATGACAAAGCTAGCCTAATCCATTATCCTATTCGAATTTTATTTCGAAACATTTGCCTGTTTAGCTTTTCCAATGTTTTGCTCACGGTCTAAGACAATAAAATGAATCAGTGAATGATGAAATTTTGGTTACTCCATTTGCAGTAGGAGAGTCAAAGGAGCGTGAGAATTTAGCTAAGCTTGCGCAGGGTGGATCCGCTTCTCATCAACCGATTCTGACGGAAGTTGCTGATAACCCGAGCAATGCCAATGAAGCTGATGGTGCTCCAAACGATGACGAGGCCCATCCTTCTAACGCAAACAATGAGGCCGGTCGTAGTCATGAATGTATGGCTGGGCACCAAAATGCATCGGTTAAAGGAGCAGAGGGTCAACTCTCGGAGAAGTCTGTCCCTGCTGTTAAAAAGCGCAATGTTATGGAGAGACATCCCGATACAAACATTTATGAGGTACCCCTCCATTCCAAATTATTAGACTTTTTGGCTTTTCTAGATTCATTGCTTACTACATACAATATATATCTAAGTGCTATATATAAAAACCCAAAATGTCTTATAATGTGGGACAGAGGTATTAATTCATTCTGCTTTTGCTCACCATATATTAGATGATGAAGCTTATCAATCCCATATAGAAGTACCCATCTTCTATTAACTTTGATTGCATCTTAGCTTGCCATCTTTGACTACCAATGTTTCCAAATAAAGTTTTCCTTTTGCTTTCAGTATATTTTTTTGTGTATCTCTGGTTCAAATACATCTAGTTATGAATGAGGAAGTTGTTCTCTGTATGTATTATCTGCAAACTTTTGGGATATTGTTTGGCAAAGCATAATGGAGTATTCTATTTTTGTGAAACATTATAATAGCATGTGTGCAGTTTGGTGATGATATGTTGTCATCGTTTGCGGTGCAGTGGGATAGCTCTGATGATCAGCCAGTACAGAAGCGCAAATCATATCCTTCTCCTACATGTGCACAAAAGATCAGAAAGAAGTGGAGTGAAATAGAGGAAAAAACATTGCTGGAAGGGGTGGTGAAGTGAGTTGATATTTTTGTTTGCCTTGTTACTCTTACTATTGTAACATTTTCTTTTCGTTCTTGAATTTGGATTCAGTAAGTAGACCTTGTACCGTTCTGATATATTTTGCACTTTGAATGGTGACTCGAAGGTATGGCAAAGGCAATTGGAAAGAGATCAAATTAGCTTACCCTGATGTCTTTGAGGAGAGATCAACGGTATACATTCTGGCTGGCATTCCATTTCTTGCCTTGGATGGATACTTAGCCTTGAAAGTTTGGGTTTTATGTGCAGGTAGATCTGAAGGACAAGGTCAGAAATTTGGAAAAGCGCCGCCATGAAACGGCTTGAGGCCTAGTGGACCAGTGGCACTGTGCTTTTGCTCTACTCTGTAGATATTTTGTGTTGATAGTGGTGGTATGCAAATGAAGGCCTGTGCTTTTGCTCTACTCTGTAGATATTTTGTGTTGATAGTGGCAAGGTTGGTTTCTTATTTGCCAACGTGGTGGCCTTCTGTTAGTTCTATCTTCCGTCTCCCGTAGCTGATCTGAACAGCCGTGTTGGCTCCCTTTTGTTGGTAGATTGCTTCTTCAGCAAACATAGCTCAGTTCTCGTTGGATGCAGGCGAGCTGTGAGGGGCCATGTGCCCAGCTGCTCTCCATCCTTTTTCTGTAACTATGCTTTCAATCTGTAAAACTCTTGAATGCTGTATTCCGTTGAATGCAATGGAAATGGGGATGTTTCCTCGCATCCAAAAAAAAAAGTAAGGTGCTTATTGAGACATTTGTGTCTCGTGTTGTATTGTACCAAGGACCTTGTTGAGTGATCAAGATAGCTATCTGGAACCCTCTTGCTGAGTGATCAATGATAACTAGCTGGAACCCCACAATTTGCCACTGTCGGGCACAACTCTGAACGCTAAGAAAAACACCATGAGAAGATAGAAATCTGGTATTGGCGGAATCTGATCCTATGGCCATTTGTAACCCGAGTTGAAAATTTAAACCATTGGCGCTGCATTGACACACTTATTTGTTCATGAAACTCAATATGGTTTGCTTCAGGAGTAAGAAACACTTCCCTTGTTGTGGTAGGCAGCCAATGTTTAATTTTCGAGTTTAAGAGCCATATCTGTAATTGGCTAAAGCTAGAGCTCTACTAAAGGGTATACCTAGCTTCTGTATTTGGTCAATATGTTCTTGACGTGCTGCTCTGCAGTCTTTATATATGCATTAGAATGGCTCAAGAAACGACTGGGTGGAGGAACACCATGCATATGTAATTTTGGAGGCAGTGTATATATTTAGCAGCGAAATCACAGGCGCAAGCTGTCTTGGATCATAGGGTGCTGCCAGTTCCATGGGTTCTGTTTCAGAATTTGAAAGAATATAAACGGATTTGGTCCAACTCAATTCCTGCCAATGCAGAAATTCAGATTTGTGGTTTGGTCGATGTCAGCTCAGAATTCTCTCAGACATGTAGTCGGCGAGGCCACCGTGGCGTCAATAACCCCCAGAGCCTGATCTCTACCGGTCCAGAGCCTGAATGCAGGAAGCATGCAACAGCATCAACAACTGAACAACATCTATCACTCTTGTTGAGCGAGAGAGCTTGTGAATCATTCGAGAGCGGGACGCCAAGTAGCGAGCAGACAGGGGAAATCTACGATCGATCGATCCCTCAATGCATAGAACACATGCTGCGCCTGCTGATCGGAGCATCCGAGCCTTTCTCCATGTTGGTGAACAAGCCTGACCAAAGATGTTGAGCGCCTCTATTAATTAGAACCAGCAGCAGGAGGTACGGTCACGCCTGTTCGATCGATTTGACGAATGCTGGTTCACTTTGTAATACCAATTAATTAAGTCATCAGCATACAAAGTGCTTCTGAACTTGATGATGTTTTGGCGCTTCCCAGAATAGACCACCCTTGCCGATCAGCCGTGGGAATCCTCGAGCATGGCATATTCTTCGATCTTCCAGGTCGCCTTCCTTCTATTTTGCAGAATTTTTGAAAGTATAGGATGGGCATCCATGAGCTCCTCCATCGTCTACTGAGAGCAAAGCAGGCCCATACAAACTGCAAGATTTCTAGGAGGAAGGGCCAAGACACTGAGTCGAATGCCCTTCTCTTGCAATAAATATCAATGAGTACCCAAGGTATGGTATCTACCTTCTTGCATCGCTGTGGACAAGTCTGCATGAAATTCTTATGAAATGAAGGAAGGCGGTCTGATTGCGACACTGCACCCCAGAAAGTCTTGAGGCGAGGCACTTGGCCACTAGCGGCTTGCTGAAACTATGCATGAGGCTGACACTAATGGGCCAGCTGTAATCCTTGATCTCCTCCGATCGATCCGGCACATTCTTTTTCCCTCGATCGATGAGCAACACAATGTATATATGCATCATCTGCAGATTGCTAGAAACTGTCGTCCACGTTTTTTTTTTTTTTTGATCATGGGAGTACTTGCAAATTGGAGAACAGAGATGCATGCTAATCATTCATTACCCATGGATCACTGATTGTCGACCAACACACTGGTAGTAAGCTGCAGTGGCAAGCCAGCCGTACAACAGCATCAGAGCAAGTACAATGAGGCAAGTTCAGTCGGCGAAATGAACGAACACGTAATCACAATCTGACGTGGGGAGAGAACGCCGAGAGCGAGCGACTCGCAGAACGCCGGCAAAAAGCGGGCGAAATGCCCCTGGTCCACAGCTCCCCCGCGATCCCATTCGTTCCAAAGATCATTTTTAACCGCATGGGCATTGAAGGATGGATGGGACCCGCCACCACCGGACCACAGCTTGAGTGACCTGGCGTTCCTGCCGCCGGCAGCGGGCGAATCTATTAATCTTGCTCTCAGGTGGAACTGCTGCAGCATCACGTGCGTGCGTGCGTGCATCCGATTCATCATCTCACTGCACCGCTGGATACTGCGCACGTTGCCTCCATGACAGAATGCCATGTTCGGCTGCAGCTGGTGCGCGGCTGTGAGCGAGTGTTGAAAAACCATTGTAGTAATTTTTTTTTTTTTTTTTTTTTTTTTTTTTCTACTAGACACCACGTACTAAAGCGTGGCTTAATTTAATATAATACGTATGTGCCAAGCATATTTAACAGCGATTGTTTTAGTCTGGTCCAAGCATATTTAACACCGATTGTTTTAGGCTGGTGGATACCGCTGAACAAAAAAATTACCAATTAACTACTTTTTAGCACATATATTATGTATACATATAAAATAAACAGAGAGCATGCATTGGACATGCAGAGCAATGGCCTTCAAAAATCACCGCGCGGGGGGCGCGGGGGCGGGGGCATGGCCCAGTTTGGCCTCTACGTGGCTCCGTCAGGTGAGGCTTTCGCACGCTGCTCGCGCTGCACACCACCACCATTGAAAAAACTTATATAGTGTCACATGGAAAGATCAAAATGACCTCGCTTGAGATGGAGGGAGGATGCAATCAGGGTGCCGACCTTACATGCATATATATATAATATGGGACCTCTCACACATTAATAACATCGATCAATCAGTAAATAGAAAGCATTAATGTTTAATTAAAGGTATTGCTAGGTTGCTTATGAATCATCTCAAATTGCCCTTCGTCTTTGATCCAAATACTAAGTATGCCACATGGAACATTTTGTTGTGTCCATCAATACCTTTAATTAGCAGAAGTTACCTGCTCCTTCCACCGTCTAGTAAAAGTCGTGAAGTCGTCAATTGTGCTTCTAGGAGACTTCCTCTCAATCTCTTCCTAGAATGCAAAGCTGTAGTCGAAACAATCCTCACACACTTGCGCTTGGCCGCCTCGCGGCTTGGATCAGGGCCTACTCATAATCCCCTCGCTCGCGTCGGCCGGCCGCCTCAAGGCTGGATCAGGGGGCCTACTCAAGGCCTCTTCCCCCCGCTTTCAAAGTCGCCGGCCGCCGCCTCGCGTTGCCTCCGGCTTTTTTTTGAGGAAACGTGTTGCCTCGGCTAGAAGCCCGGGAGCGGGATTGAGGAGATAGGGTGGGGATTTGGTGGGCAAGAGTTCACCGGGCCTTTCTCAAAAAAAAAAAAAAGCTTGTTAGCGGACTGAGTTCACTGGCCGGGCTCGACACCGCCACGGGGGTAGGTTCCTCCATGGCCCATGGCCTCTTCTTTCGGGGCCGCCGCGGCCCTACATAACAGAGCCGGACCGGGCCAGTACCTCAAGCCATTTTGTCGGTCGCGGACCCAGAATACGCGGCCGCCCAAAATGGCCATCTTTATCAATAGGTAGTTGCCTATCATTGTAGAAGACAATCTAGCATGATAACTGGATAAGTTCTCTTGCACCTTTCCATTCTCTTCTAGCTCACCTCCCTCGCCATGGGATCTTGTGGGTATGTTCCTCTATTGCTCCTCTTCTTTAGGTCCAAATGCCTAACAAGACCCAAAGTGTGACCCAACAAAGTACCTCACGACCCTACAAATCAAACTCCGATCCCAGCCCTGGCCTAGCCGATGGAAGAATGGCTAGCTTCATTGATCCTAGGAGCTCATGACTAGCCTCGTTGACCCTGAGCGTCGGCCATACCCACAACTAATTCCAACAACTTATTGATAGTAGGGATTGCGTCCATAGCATCACTTTCAGCCCGAACGTCATGTACCAACTCCGAAGCCCCGATGTAGGAGAGCTTACGAGGGGGTTCACGCAGGGATTGTTGATATGTTCCAAATTCGTTCCCAAAGAAAGGTCGGCCTGGCGCACCCCTAAGGGCGAGGGGGGGGGCCGCCCATCAGGTTTTCCTAACCGATTCATTCATTCTTTTAGTAATCCGCTCTTGATAATAGTGACGTGGCCAGAACCCGACTCTTGATAATAGTGAGGAGTGTTTCTTTTGATCTTGTTTACTTCATCGCCTTTACAACCGGGGATGGTATCATTTATTAGTTCCACCTTGACATAGTGGCCCTAAGCGAGTCACATGCCACTAGTCACTATTGTGGCCAAGCCACCCTAAAAAACCACCTTGGTTTGGGGATGGTATTGCAATAGTTATAGGTTGAGAGGTGAAAACGAAAAGCACCCTAGGATATTTAGGAGCGTACGCTGACTTTTCCCGATGCAGAGCCATGCAGACAGCAGGAGCAAGCTAGGAACGTGAGAAAATATGACAAGCGGCAACATGACACGAGCCTTGGTACGGAGCTCACCTGGTGTGTGGCCGCCACTGCACTGCACTGCATGCATGCTGATGAATGCAAGTCGGGACACGGGAGAAATCACATACGTACACGGTACACATGCATGCCGGCCGTCACGGGACCAACCTATGCACATGCATGCATGCACACGGTACACGTACGTAACGCGGTCCATCGCGGCCGATCGATCGAGGAGCTGGCTTATTTCGTCACTGCTACTTGCTACTGTACGTCATATCTGTCGACATGCTAGCTCTCATATGTATATATATGCAACTTCAGTAAATAAATAAATCACCTGGTCACAGTAAAGGCCCACAACCAACTATATATAGGCCAGCAACCAATCAGAGAATGACCTATATAGAATTACAATTATAATTACAGCTGGGGATGAAGTTTCTCTGCTTCAAACACCTATAATCCTCTAGTTGGGCATAGATAAGTGCACGAAGGTCTCAAATGACTTTGGGAACCACAAAGTTCTTTCTGATGCTCATGAAAGAAAGATTGAGCACCAGACACAGTCCGAGAAGAAAAAAAATGCATCTGCAATTATATAAGTGTGTGATATGTCAATCTCAATAAGTAGAAACAATACAACATATTTTTTCTTTTTTTTTTTTTTTGCAAAAAATACAACATATTTTTCAATCATTTGTATCCTATCCTTTTGCCAAGAAATGCTGGAAACAATTAATATATTGGACATTGAATTCCAGAATGGCGCAAACAACAGCTCTTCTGTGAAACTTCGCTACAAATCAGAGTCCAACCACAGCCACATTTCTTTTTTCGAAACCGAGCTTAGCTCATTCTTCATTAAGAGAGGTTAGAAAAATCCAACAGAGTTACATAACCGCACTCCCGATCGATCATGGTGAGGTGCCATGTTGGGGTGGGAGAACACACATTACCACAAGTCACCGGCTCACATTTCTTCGTGGGTGACAATCCAAATGAGCTAGGCAATCTGGACAATAAGAAATGATCTTATCTTTAGCAGTATTCAACCTTCAATCAACTTTTAGCCAAGGAGACCTTTACAAAAGAAATCAAACTGCTGACCTTCAAGTCAAAATCCAAGACTTCATAATTATTTGTTCCATGGATCCAGAATCTGTTGTAATTTGCATTTCCTCTTTTATCTTCTTTTATTACTCCTTTGTTTCTTAACTGTTGTCTCTGATTTTTGTAACTCTACTTTTTGACAATTTATTTTTTTGTTTGATTTTCCTCCATAAACAAGCCAAGTTTGATAAAATTATCCCGATGTTCTAGTTGAGGTCTCATATTCCTAATAAATATATGTGAGTGAGAATATTTTATTTTTGTATGCCATTAGTTTGTGCAAATCGGCATTGTCTAATGCTACCAAATCTATCATACTAGTTAGTATTGCACTATACACTTGGATATAGGCTAGGCAACCAATCATACCCATTGCGGTTATGATTGATCTACCTTAGAGTCCAAGATTAGAGAAAAAAAATCACATCGTGAACTATTACGTCCACAATTAAGGATAAGTACTTTGATACTATCTGAAATAAACGCCATTAGATTTATTGGTTGTACGCTTTGCACCCTGCTGGCCAAAGTTTGAACCCCCCTTGGGGGCGGATTTGTTGGCAGGAGGAGGTATAATTTATCTACGTGTTGAAAAACAATTCCCCTCATTTGTCCCACATGGGTTGGGTAGGGGTTCGAGATTTTCTCGACCTACGTGATAGGATCAATGCCCAGGAACTGCCTTACCCTCCCTCCATAGGTCAAGTTTTCTTTCATCATGAAATATATTTTTATAGTAATTAGATCTATTTGGTGCCATAAATACAGATGATCTTCTATACAAATTTGGTCAAAAACAAGAAATTTTGACTTTAGACAAAACCTAAACATCACCCTTTTGCACGACGAAGGTTGTAATCAACTGACTTTTTGGGAAATATAAATAATACTTATTAAATTTGGTATACATAATCCCCAACGCGTGTTCTAAGTTAATTTGGTATAAAGAACAACCGTTCCACATATATAATCACATAATTATGGGACACGAGGACTACCCCCTTCCGTGTCCATCCATCGTTAGAAAGAAACAAATCACAAAAAAGCTTCACCAACTATTATACGCATGCATTATATTTGGGTAATGCTGGTGAACGAACCTTCATTTTTTTTCTTATGAGGATTTTAAAGTCACGCTGTTCATTTTTGGCGCCTTCTCTTCAATTGACAGCCCAATTAAATACGACGTAGTAGCGTTTATTGATGAATGATGATGAAAGTTAGCTGTTTCCATAAACAAAAAAAATAATATTTAGCTGCTCCATGAATATAATGGTGTTTGATCAATTGCCTGCCTTTTTTTTTTTCTGCAGGAGCCCGACCACCACTATTCTGATGCAGTCAGAATATGCAGTATATGTATTGCAGTTGGCAGAGGTTGATGACACAACATGTCAACTAATGATGAGTTTGGGAATATTTTGTAGATGAGAGTTATCTGTTTGCACCTCAATCAGACGAAAGATGATGCCGACGGGAGTACGTGCAGCGTTCCACATGTTGGGTTTGGTGTTTGGAGCAATAAAGTGCATATAGATGCCAGAGAATGCATGATTAAGGGACAGACCACACACTAGTTACCTATATGTAGATTTATTAAAAGTGTCCTATATCTCCTATATATGACTCTGTTTGCTAGAGGTTGTCCTTCTCTAGCTAGCTGCTGGGATCGATTGATTCAGCTTGGGCATATATTGTATATCAGAAATATATATATGTGCACCTCACATAATATTGAAGACCGTTGCCGACGAGATTACGTGATCATTTCGTTCGTAATGTCCCACAACACAAGCGGACATTGGTGCAATCCTAGTCCCCCATGGCTGCCAGAGCCGAACCGCATTGACGACGACGACGAGCACCTCAGCAGGCTTTTAGTTCACCTATAAAATAGGTTTTATCCTAAAACAACTTGTTATCTCCATATATGACTCTGTTTGCTAGCTTTGTCCTTCTCTCGCTAGTATACTGGGATCTCGCCAGTTGTATTCTAGGATGTAACTAAACTATCCCATCTGTATATCAAAAATATATATATGTGCACACAAAAAAAAAACACATAATATTGAGAAGGGAGGTGGAAGAACACAACACAGAAAGTTAAGAGCCAGCAAACCGAACTAGAAATATGGAAAAGTTGCACATATATATATATATATATATATATAAGATGGACTACAGAAGCACAAAATTAAATCTCCGGTCGTAGCTATTG
Organism: Hyparrhenia diplandra; assembly: GCA_015847255.1. Taxonomy (NCBI): domain Eukaryota; kingdom Viridiplantae; phylum Streptophyta; class Magnoliopsida; order Poales; family Poaceae; genus Hyparrhenia; species Hyparrhenia diplandra. The sequence continues at coordinate 26,559 of JADLZK010009366.1, read as the reverse complement.
CTATATATCGCTTGCAAAGAGAAAACTATCCTCAAAATCAACAAATATAGAAATGATGCTAAAGAAATTGAAGATGATGAAATACAAAATCGAAGGGAACCTGAAATTAAACTCCGGTAAGAATACTACTATATATACCATAAAATCATGGCGCAGCGGTCGAAATGGAAACGAATGAACTACTCAAAAAGCAAGCAAGATATATTAGATACTTATTACATACTCACCTTGCACACACTGCACTTCAGTTAGCTTCTTGTGTTGGATATATGCAATCCAACCTCAAGCACACGTGGATATTTCAATTTCTATAGTTTTACAAGATGAAAACCATGTGCAAATAAGGGAAAGAGAGAGCAGTAATAAACTGGATTAAGTGAAAACACATTAACATAATAACTAGGTAGGCAAAATTAAAGGAGAAGAGAAGTAGTACTCAACTGTGCACCAGCCTGGATTCGTCGTCTCTCCTGCCAGATGAGATCGATGAGTGAGTGTTTGCTGATGCAGCATCATCAAGATTCTCATCTCATCACATATGCATGCGAACATCTCCGAGGATGCATGAGCTGGATGTGAATCTTGATGTTGCTGCACCTGCAAGCACCGACTGTTGTTTGCTTGCTTCATATATACTTTGTAGCATCAGCTTACTTCAATCCTCCAAGTTCTTCAGGAAATTTAGATGAGGAAGCTAAGGTAGTGTGTATGTCGCTGATGGATCGGAGTAGATACTATATATATTTGAAACCATGTGTATCCATCAAAATAGACAAGAAAAGGAGAGAGGAGAGGGATTATCTGGTCTATCTATCAGTTGCGCTTCTCAGTTCTCACATGTGTGTGTTTGTCAGACACACATGAGCCTACGAATCAAGAAGAAGAGCTAGGCAGGATATATAGATTTGAAGCATCTTGCATCAAATTAAAGCAGCTAGATGCAAGCATGGATGAACTAGCTTTGGATAGACAGATGGACCGGGCATATATATGTAGCTATATATGCAAAAACAAAGGGAGGATGGGAAGGAGATCGATATAGCAAGGAACCGAAGAACCAAGAACTGGACTACCTTTCCACCTCAGTCGTCGCCGCTGCCGCCGCCGCCCGGAGAAGAAGGGGATCAATAGAGAGAGAGGATTATTGTTGATGTGTATATATATGTACATGTACATCACATCGATCAATGGATCTTGTTGAGAAAGCAGCAGATCCACGGACGGCAGACCAGGGAATGAATGAAGAACCACCAGTAGCTAATCAAGAAAAACCCTAGGTGTAGTAGGAAGGACCGGATGATGATGATATATATAGGAGTGGGAGGAGTAGTACTGGATCTTGCTGCAGCTAGCCTGCTTGTTGTGTAGCCAGCCAGCTAGCTAACTTGTAGGAAAGGAAGCTGATGAAGCTCCGTCCATGGAGGAGGAGGAGGAGAAGAGGAGGGCGGACAGGCTGACTAATGTGAAGAGAAGAGGGGTAAATAAAGATGGAGAAATGATAAGATTTAGACGCACCGAAAGGGCGGTGTGGACGCGTCTCTCTCTCTCTCTAGCAAGCAATGGCCAATGAGAGACAGAGAGAGAGGGAGCAGCGACAATGCGCTAGCTGGGGGCGATCGATGTGGCCCACCACACACGCACCCCCCGGAGGCCGTCCGTGTGCTCCGTGTGCTAGCTGCCGCCTATATGCTCAAAACGTTGGCGCCGCCCTCGCCGAACCGCGGGCGGCCAGCGCACTCTCGCCGTGCCGCCTGGCCGGTCCGGCCGGCCGGCCGCCGCCACCCCATGTGCGCGCGGCGCCGCCCAACTGCTGCACCACACACGCGCATGGAGCTCGCCCTCGCCGGAGAAATTAAAGACAACTGGAAGGAAGGCTGAGTTGTTGGGTTATGAGTCAGTCATGGGGCCGGCCGGCCGGCTCCGGCCGGGAGCTGCATGCTGCAGTGCAGGAGGCCGGTGGCCGGCCGGGCAACCATTTGCAAGACTGGCCAGCACAGCAGGCTTGCTGCCTCAGCCTGACTCTGCCAGCTAGCTGCCTACACAACAAGCATTGCCATTGGTGCGTATAAGTAGAACGCAGCAGGTGAGGTGGGACCTAACTGCTCAAAGCAGGTATTATTTTGTTGTTGAAAAATCTCATAATATCTACATCAAATTCTTAGAGAGGGGAGCACTACACTATAGTGCATTTTCTATTGCTTATTACTTTAGACCCTTCTTGGTGACTAAGCTCTCTAGATTGACTCTGGTTCCTCCGAGCATATGGTAGTAAGAAGCTGAACCTGTTTGGAGTCATATCAAACATAAATTACTGGTATTATTAGAGCACTCGCAACAATGCATGGAGTCAACTTGCTAGTTCATTCAAACTTATTGTAAATCATAAAACCGTGAGCTTAGGTAAACTTAGCATTCTCTCTCTCTCTCTCTCTTTTACTGAATAAAATATTCGAGCTGTCTCATTTTTTATTGTTGGAGCTGCCCTCAAATACAAGTGGACAAGCAGATGAAAGGGACCGGAAAACAAAGGTAAGTGGAGCATCATCAGTCAGAAGAAAATAGGACACTTCCGTGGGCACACGGGGCAGTAAACATGCAGCAACCGGCATTGGTGCGTCGCTGCAGCAGCCTGAGGCTCTGAGCTGTTTGTTCGGTGGCACTGTACTCCACTCTACTGCTGGTGCTGGACGCTGCCATGGCCACACCATCCAATGGTCCCCCGAGAACACATGCTTGCCTAGCTGACGAAATCCTCGTCCTCTACACCATTGGAGGCCTCCCCTATAAACCACTACGTACTCCAATGGAGAGGCTGAAAGGAATGGAGAGGCTCCATATTAGATCCAAACCACTCCCATCCATTATTCATGCATAATCAATTAATCATGCATGTTCTGAAAAGAATTGCTCAATCCGTCCACCATTTTTCACATAGCATCAAGTGCAATCTATACCTTCAAACCTGAAACCCACACATGATCAGGTCGTGTTTGGTATCCACCTTAATCCAATGTATTTGGGTGGATTGGAGTTTTTCAATCCACCCAAACATACAGATTGAGGTGGATAAGAGTACAACCAAATAGGCTGTTATTGCTTTCAAATACCCTGCTAGCATAGGGTTTTAACAGTGGCTCCACAAGATTTGCCATACGAAAAATGAAGAGACCATTTTATAATTGTATCACTATAAAAAATGGTAATACTCTTCGATTGATCGATCTAATTATTATGGTGTTTCAAATATTTCTAAATAGAGTAAGATTTATATTGGCTATCAAGAAGAGACATCAAGCGACTAACGATTCTCAAATAGCTAGTCTAGAAACGATATCCTAGAAACAACTCTCTCACAGCTCACATAACCTCCACAATGTTCCTGTTCTTTTATATCTCTAAGCCTCGTCTAGCTAGCTATTTACAAGTTACCATTGAGGGACGCCTAGTCGAATCGATCATATACTATCGGGCTCGAATATCAAAGCACATGGCCAAGGTGACCATATGATTATATATTGTTCGTGACAACCGGTACGGAGTAGTCTTCAAAGTGCACTTGTTAATTAGCGGTTATAAGTACTACAGATGGATGGCAGATGGGAGGGACAATGCTAAGTTAACTGTGGTAAGGCCAGTCTCAATGGGGGTTTCATCAGCATTAAATGAGGTGCCATATAAGCAAAAGAGATGATGTCGTCGTAGTAATTAATATGAAACTGAGAAATTAGGTTTCATAGGGATGAAACTCATTTGACACTTTGTTTCATAGGTATGAAACACCATTGAAACTCCCATTGAGAACATAGAGTTTCATCCCAACACATTTTGACCAATCTCAATGCAACAAATAGATGCTAATTTAATGCTATAACTTGTCTATGAAATCGTGAGATGAAACTATACATTGAGATGCACTATATCATACATCAAACTAAATCTCTAAATCTATATGCAACTTTGGAAAGTGCGTGATGAAACGTGCATTGAGACGGGCCTAAGCACGCGTTGCTGTTAATTTTCATGAAAAATGATGTGTGCTTGCATCATTATTATTACGGCGTTGTACGTACGTGTTGGTTCTTCAATACATACATACCCCCTCCGTCCCAAAGATTGTCACCGCGTTTCCCGAGATATAAATATCGGTAATTATATATTAAAATATAAAAACATTTGTGCTAAGTAATTAACATCATCGAAAAGATCTTTAATTCTAGTTTTTTAATAAATTTATTTAAAAATTTAAATGTTGCACGTATTTTTATAAAATTGAATCAAACTTATCGCACGCATCCCACGGTGATGGTCTTTTTTGGACAGAGGAGTATGCAGCTAGCATGGATGGGGATGTCGACATTGCCACACACACCCCCAAGTCAACCCATCTTCTTACTACGTACTACCCTGATCGATGCCGCAGCTGCGCTGTCGCCTGTCAGAGATCGATCGATCACTTATTAGTTGACTAACTACCTACTTAGGTGTGGTTATTTTAGTTAGTAAAATCCCCTACTAGTACACTTGAGATTCGTCATCAGATCCACAGGATATTCCATGCGCATAGTGGTTGCATTGGTAATGATATACTATATTATATCATCTGATACTGCTAGCCCGGCCATTAACTGTGTGCAGCTGTGTGCTAATCACCCAGATTAATTGTGAATAATATAGATACTACTGCTGCTGCTACAATTAGAAGAAGAGTACTTCATTATGTTGCTCTCAGGCCTCAGGCCTTCATCATCATATCACTGACAAATGTAGGTGTTGTCATGTGAGTACCGTACTCTCGTACTGGTCCTATTATCACGCAGCAGGTAAAAAAAATAGCGCTTACACGTACTAGGAATTTTAATTTATAGGAAATAATTAATTTGATGGTTTGTAGTTAAAGATGTGAACTTTCTATAGATATATATTATAGTTAATTAAAATCTCTTGTATTGTAAGATATATATATTAATCAATCAAATACGCAAATGCTATTAATTGTTGTGTTATCATTGGCTTAAGATGAAAATATGTTTCCTCTCAAATTAGGGGCAAACCTAAAAGCTCCATCCTCTGACTTGATTTTGGTGCATGGCACGAATCTTAGAGCAACGGGTGTCATCGTGTATGAGGCGACAAATATTGTGTCATGATACACATAAGATAAACACACTGCAAATTAAAGGGGGGGACAGTAAGGACTGTTCTTACTCCTCACTATCACAGCCGCGACGGGGAGGAGACGGCGACACCGGCCGCGCCAGCGGCTAGGGGCGGCGGCGGCGGCATGGAGGGGGAGGGGACGAGCGGCGCGGAAGAGGAGGAAGGGGGGGAAAATATTTTTTTATTGCTTGTCCCTAAGAGATTACATCCCCTTCTTATATAGCCCTCCTATGGGACTTGTATCTCAAGCAATCTATAAAGGTTTCCTTATAGAATGGAATACCTTTTACAAGCAATTCCTAATAGGAGACTTCCTTATAGAGTGGAAATATCTCCTTCACACCAAAAAAGTCCTAATTTATCACAACCAAACTCTTACTTTAATTACCGAAGAAACCGCGGAAGGGCGGCGGGCGGCGGAGGGCGCGCACACCAGCCCCGGGGGCGCCCCACCGCCAGGGGGCCTTTGGGCCGCCCCCTCTAGGCCCCATCGCCTGGGCCGTGACATCCCCCCCCTCTCCGACCGGGCGCCTCCTCGCACTAGATAAACGTCCATTCTCGTGACACCGTGAGCAAGCTCTAGATCGGCATGATGAGCTCGGCGCGTAGTACCAATCTCCCGTGCGGGTTGGCGGGATCATGTTCTCCCCGCGGATTGGCACGAACTCCATGAAGTAGTGAAGGTTACTAATGTAGCCGTGGTAGATGTACTTGATGCACTTTGCATGCACCCGTGATGCAAAATTGTCACTCGGGCGAGCGAAGAAGGAGCAGCTCCCTTGGAACCCCCGCTTCCAGGGTGTTGATGGAGCATGTCGAGAGGGGGCTCTCCAAGAGCATGAAGCGATCATGGGGAGATGGTGTGATGAAGATGAGCATGAGGCGCCAGATTGTCACATCACGACATGTGGGTGGAGAAGATGCAAGATTGAGCATCGTCATCGCACATGAAGGAGCCGATGTCGAACATGTGTTTCCTTGTCGGGCGTCGTAGTTGATGTAGACATTATCGACGCCAAGAATTGATGATCCATGTTGTCGAGGAAGACAACGCGTGCAGCACCCACATGATGGTGCCTAGGCCACACTCCGCCGAGCAGGATGGTTGCTGGAGCTGCCGTCGTCGGGGGAGCTGTGTAGGCACCGAGCTTGGGCGAGGTAGTTTGTCCGGTGAATCCCCCCTGAAGAAGAGTGTTCAGCAGGTCCGGCAGTAGTGGTGAGGAGGCTGGAAGGTAGAAGCGGCCATCGAACAGGAGGAACTCATCCTCCAGCGTCCAAGCCGGAGCAGCGGCGCCCGTGGTGACGTCGAGGGAAATTCAGCCGCAGGTGGTGCTCCTCAAGTGTTGCTTGACATAGCTAGACGAAGACACCTGATGATGTGTCGTAGAGGTCGAGGGCGCTGGCATGCCTCGGGCGCTTGCCGAGACATGAGGCGAAGCCTCGGGTGCCGGCATGGAGGCCAGTCCGCGCTGGCCCTGTCCTGGGTGCCTCCGTGTCGATGCGTGGAGGTGGTGCTTGCATGAATGTCCCGGGTGCGCCCTCGCCGTAGTATGCCCGGCTCGTTCGATGTGAAGTCCAGCTCACCTTCCCCAAGCTTGCTAGTCATGGCATGCCGAGGATGACGTCGATGTCCCTGCCGATGTGGAGGACGTAGGCATCGATGTCGAAGATGTCGGCGTCGATGCGTAATGGCACGTCGTATGCCGCTGCATGGCATGTCGAGGTGGCGCCTGTGCCAGCGGTGACTATCACCTGGACTAGGCTGCGTGCAGAGTCCGGTAGTGGCCACTACGCGAGGTTTGACGTAGTTGTGTGTGGCTCCCGAGTCGACGATGATGCTGACGCCAGTGCCTGAAATTACTCTGATGAGGTAGAGAGAGTGGACACCACGTACCGGGGAGTTGGGATCCCCGATGAGGACCCCCTCAAGTCGGCGTTGTCCCGGTGTGGGAGCGCCGTCCCCTGTCGTCGTCATAGTCGTTGAAGACCGATATCGGAAGATGTTGAAGAGTGACCGCGCGAGAACGGTTCATCGCAGAGCACAATCCCACCTTGTGTCGTTCCGTCATCTCCTTCGAGTCGGCCGCCAAACGTCGAAATCATTGCCATTGTCGTCGGGGTTGTCGTCGCCAGCGGCACCGCGGGTAGCGCCAGTGGGGGTGGCACCCTCTCCCGCTATGGTGCTATCTTGCCGGGGTTGTAGAGGATGGTGAGTCGTCGTTCGTACGACCTAGCGAGCGACATGGCCGTCTCCATGTCCTTGGGATTCTATAGCTCGATGTCGGTCTTCAGCGGCTCACCAAGTCCTGCTGTGTAGATGTTGACTTGCGCTCACGATGATCGTTGAGGTGCCCGGCGCGCGCCACGTCGGCGCCGAATCGCTCCGTGTACTCGTTGACGGTGCCGGTGTTGCGCAGAGATGCTAGCTCTCCTAGCGGATTGCGTCGGGTTGCTAGACCGAAGCACTCATTGACATATTGGGTGAAGCATGCCCAATCTATCACCACTTTCTCCTGGGATAGGCACATGTATCACTGTTGTGCTCCTCCTGTGAGATGGTAAGATGCATACCGAACTTTCTCTGTGGCTGGCGTACCTTGTCCCCTGAAGAATTGCTCACAGTGGTTGATCCAGGGAAGAGGATCCTCCTTGCCATCGTACGTCGGGACGGACAGCTTGTGCAGGCGAGGAGCGATTCCGGGGAAGTGATCTGGAGGGGCCCCGGAAGGGGCGCATGTGCCATATTGGGGGGCGCCGCTCCGAGCATGGCGGCCAGCCTTGTCTCCAACTCTGCCGCTAGCTGTGGTTCCACGGCGGTCTTGGCGTTCTCCTTGTAGGCCTTGAGGAAGCTACGCGTGGACGTCTCCATGGTTGCTTCATGTCATTCTCCAGGTCGAGGATGATCTTACGCTTGCGTTCCTCCGCCGGATCAGTACCGGAGAGGATGAAGACTTGATCAGCGAGCGTGTCCAGGCGCTTGGTGGTCGTGGTGAACTGCTTGGAGAGGTCTTGCAGCAGCTTCTTTGAATCAGCGTCCATGGTGGTGGGTGGATCGAAGTGGCCTCCGGATACCAACCGTCATCCCCGCCGCGAGGCTAGCGGCGGGCGGCGGCGGCGTCGGTGAGGGGGGGGGCGGCGCACACGGCAAGGGAGGAAGGGGCGGCGCCAGGACAGGATCGAAAAATATTTCTTTATTGCTTGTCTCTAAGAGATTACATCCCCTTGCTTATATATCCCTCCTATGAGACTTGTATCTCAAGCAATCTATAAAGGTTTTCTTATAGGTTGGAATACCTTTTACAAGCAAGTCATTATTCTTATCCTAATAGGAGACTTCCTTATAGAGTGGAAATATCTCCTTCACACTAAAAATCTTAACTTGTCCTAACCGAACTCTTTACTTTAATTACCGAAGAAACCGCGGAAGCGCGCGGCGGCGGGGGGGGCGCGCCAGCCCGCCCAGGGTGCCCCTTGCTCCGCATGGCCCCTAGGGCCGGCCCCTCTAGGCCCATCGCCTGGGGTGTGACACTCACCATCGACTATAGTGCCGATGATGATCATTACGATGTCGTTCCATCGCTGCTTGCTAATTAGTTTAAAGGTCCGATGAAAACGCAATTTAATTAAATCTTATTTTAATTTATATACGTGTAGACATCTCACCCGGCCGGCCGGTCTTTGGCGAGATCTTGTAACCCAAAAGATTCCTCGTCTCGATCTCGAAGGCACCATCCGGTCATCCGATTGTACTATATTATTTAACAACTTGTATATTGCGGATGATTGAAAATTAAACAAGGGAAGACTGAAGGACCCCAAAGATAAACAAAGAAACAAATAAAATGCATGGTCAATTTCTTTACCTTTTCGATTTTGGTGTGTTCCAAGATTTTTAGAACGATCGATGACACTACGTGATAGTGTTAGTTTAGGACCGGTCCCAACCATTATGTTTATAATATTTCCGTCACTCACTATATTTTGTAAAGTACATTATTGCTATTATTCAATCGATCACCGACGACGACGGCTCTTCCTTGCAATGGGAGGGTAAGGGTTAAACGCTTAAATAAATAAATAGGGGGAGCACCGAGCCTACGCGTACGTATGCATGACCTACTTGTGTGTATGTGCATATGCATGCCCATTATTGGTTATTTTGTAACTATATAATAAATATAGTACGCTTATTGTATTATTATTTCTCAATCATAATTAATGTAGCCCCCTCTCTTTAATAAACTGGTTGTCAGTAGCCTATGTTCTCATCATCATCACTTGGGGTAGTCTCTCCTCTTCAAATTATATTTTAATGATGTTATAATAACATAAGAATATATAATAAGCATACTAAAAACACAAAAAATACATATGTAATCCATCTGGTCGTTTCTGGTACTTCTAGAAGCATAAAATTTTTTTATTATATATATACATATACTTTTTGTATAGCCAATTCCAAGGACAAGCCTACAATCCAAGCTTCACCCCTCTTTGAATGGCTTTGGAAAGGTTCAAACCTCGGGGAAACATAAGTTCTTTTTTTGGTTGCTTCTCAAGGATAGATTGAATACTCGAGGCCTTCTCAAGAGGAAAAAAATATGTTCTTACCAAGTTATTCCTACGCTATTTGCAATGTTAATGGAGATGAAACTATCCGCACCTTTTCTTTGAATGTTCATTCAGTCGGGCTTGTTGGATTGTCCTTGGAATTGATTGGAATCTTTCTCTCGCCTCTACGAAGGTCCTAATGGCTAGACGCAGCGGTGGGGGGGGTGAATAGCCTATTATAACTTCTTACAACAACACTAAACACACCGGTTAGACAACAAGATGGCGAAGCTAATATAAGCGATGCTACAAACTAACTATGCAAGCCACAAGTCAATTCTATTGTCTCTAATCACAACAAGGGCTATGTCGCTAGTTTACTCCTAGGTGAACAAGCAATTCTTCTTAGGTACCCAATGTTGCTTGGGTCCTTCAAGGTTAGTCACCAAGGCCTTTGGTACCCAAATGACTTTCTTCTTTGAGCCCATCCATGGTGTACCAATGTACCTAGCACGAACACCATTGTTCTTCTTCACAAGCATATATGAATTATCAAGCTTGATAGAAGAAACATTGGTCCTCTTGTTCATGCACTTTTGCTCCACATGACCAACTTGCTTGAAAGCTTTGCAATAGCTACCATTGTTCTTCACAAAACGAGTCTTGTGAGTCACATAGACAGCCTTGCCTTTCTTGGGGATATAGCCTAAACCCTCCTTGTATAAGGATGCCCTTTGGCTATCCAAACACATAAGCAAGCGGTCCTCACCACCATAAGCCTTAGCCAAGTTGTGATTGAGCTCCTTTACTTTCCTCTTTAAACATGCATTCTCATGAATAAGCATAGGGTTATCATTATCTTCAGTAGAGATGGATGTGCTAGTGATAGAGCTAGTGGAGGTCTCACACTTGGGGGTTGATTCATCAACAAGAATGTCACACATGATGCTAGCATTGCATGTATCAACATTTTCAACCACTAAGCACAACTTGTGCTCATCAAGTAGAGAGGAATGAGCTTTCTCTAACTTAGAATGAGATTTCTCAAGCTTCTTATGGTCCACGTTTAGACTCTCATAAGTTGCCCGAAGCTCATCAAGTTCTTGCTTAAGGCTCTTTGTTTCCTTATGCAAGCCCTTTCATTCCTTCCTACTTTGTTTGAACATGACAACGCACTCATCAAACATTCTTTGCAACTCCTCCCTAGTTTGAGTTAGCTCCTCATCATCACTATCACTATCACTATCATCATCATCATCTTTAGTGATAGATTGTACCTTGGTGGCCTTAGCCATGAAGCATGAGGAAGGAGTGTCGAAGAGGGAGATCTTGTCATGCATAACAAGGTGAGCTTGTCCCTTCTTGTTCTTCTTCTCCTCTTCTTCATCATTTGAAGAGGATGAGCCATCACTATCTCACATGGCCACATGTGACTCATTCTTCTTCTTGGGCTTCTTCTCCTTCTCATTCTTGGCATCATTCTTCTTTCTTGCCTTCTTGATGCCCTTCTCATCATCACTATCATATGGGCACTCGACAATCAAGTGACAATCATCATGGCAACGAAAAGCATGTCATGTTGCCTTCATTCTTGCCATCCTTGGTCTTCTTCTTGGATGATTGCTTCTTCTTGTTCTTGGAGATGTAGTTCTTCTTCACAAACTTTCCCAATCTCCTCACAAAGAGAGCCATTTGCTCATCCACTTCACTTCCACTTGTAGAGGTGCCATCCTCTTCATCACTTGATTCTTCCTTCTTCTTCTTGCCCTTGGATGATGAGCTAGCCTTGAGTGCCAAGCCCTTCTTGTCCTCTTTCTTCACTTCATCTTTGACCTTCTTGTTTGCCTTATTGATGAGTTCTTGCTTCTTCTTGTCATCTCTATATGAATCATCGGTCATCACCTCATCAAGCAATTGGTTGGGAGTCAAATCCTTCAAGTTTGACCTCACTAGCACGGTGATGAACATCCCAAACCGCTCGAGCAAACATCTCAAGAACTTCATGTTGAAGGTCTTGTCCTTGATCTCTTCTCCTAGAGCATTGACATCATTCACCAACACTTGCATGCGGTGAAACATCTCCGGCACGGTCTCATCTTCCTCCATCTTGAAGCTATTGAATTGCTCAAGCTTGATGTAGGCCTTTGCTTGCTTGACGCCTTCGGTGCCCTCATAGCACTCTTCTAGCTTCTTCCAAATCTCATGAGCAATGGTGAGTGACTTGACTTGCTCAAACACTCTATCATTGAATGCCTCATGAAAAGCACTCACGGCCACATCATTTGCATACAACTTCTTCTCTTCGGCCGCGGTTGGCTCATTTGGTTTGGCCACCTCAAACTTGTTCTCGGTCACAAGCCACACTTCTCTATTGATTGACTTGAGGTGTGCGGTCATCTTCACCTTCCAATAGACAAAGTTGGTGCCATCGAAAGGTGGCGCCTTCTTGGTGTTGTTGACATGAAACATCATTGCCATTTTTGTCACCATAGGATGTTAAGCCTCACAAATACGGTGCCTCGACTCTGATACCACTTGAAAGGTCCTAATGGCTAGAGGGGGGTGAATAGCCTATTATAAATTCTTGCAACAACACTAAACACACCGTTTAGACAACAAGATGGCGAAGCTAATATAAGCGATGCTACAAACTAGCTATGCAAGCCACAAGTCCATTCTATTGTCTCTAATCACAACAAGGGCTATGTCGCTAGTTTACTCCTAGGTGAACAAGCAATTCTAACTAATTCTACCTCTAGGAGCTAACAAGGCTAAGCTAAACAAACTAGCTACTCAACCTAACAAGCTAAGCACCCTAGCAAGATATACTACCAAATAAATGCAAAGAGGTGCTCGAATACAATACCACCGTTGTCGAGTAGAGGTTGTGGCCAATCACCGTGTACAAGAAATCTCCAACGAGCAAGAACAATGACACGATGATTTTTCACCGAGGTTCACGTGCTTGCCGCAAGACGCTAAGTCCCCGTTGTGGCGACACACTCACTTGATGTATGCTAAGCAATGGCCGGTGCCAAATCCCCTATCGGAGCTCAAGCAAACGATCACAAGAGAGGGTCCAAACAGCCACGAGCAATCCACTAGTGCTCCTTTCGCGAATCTCCCGCGGGGTAAGGAACGACCCCTCACAATCACCACCGGTGTGTCCTCAAACAAGCTCCACTTGAGCTCAACACCGCCTCTTGCTCCAAGCCGCTAGGGAACCAGGCAAATTCCCAAGAAAACAAGAATCCCGCGGCTTCTCCAAGGATGAAGTGCCTCTAGATGCAACCACCAATGCAATGCACTTCTATCACTCTTAATCTCACCAAGAATTCGAGTTATGGATGGAGAGATGAGTGGAGAGGAGTCTCAAATGCTCACAAGCAAGTTAGAATGTTCAAATGTGCAAGAGAGAGGCTTAGAAACCGGGCAAACCCATATATATAAGCCCCCTCACGAGATAGAGCCATTGGCCACCGAAATGGGCTCTTTTCGGGTGACCGGACGCACCGACCGAAAAGCGCCCGCAGTCCCGTCAAGCGTCCGGTCACCGCTTCCGGCCGCTACCGACAAGGCCTGGCCCACAGTGGGCGCCCTCCTCCGTCGCGTCCGGCCGCCGGTTCCGTCCAGGTTTCGGTCAGCGTCCGGTCGAAATCCGGTGTCGGTTCAAAACATGCTCTCGAATTTCGATCGGACTCACCGACCGGAACCACCGGCAGCATCGCGTCCGGTCGGGCTCGAAGCGTCGGTCGGCTGAAAGCAAGACTTCTTCATCTTTTTCTTTGCTCTTTGCTTCAACCTTGCTTCGCCTCTTGCCATAGGTTGCCAACATGTCCAAGATGACCACGTTATCACCAATGTTAGCACGTCGAAAAGTTAGGCAAGATCGAAGTTAGTGCTCTCATGTCCTAAATGCAATATGCAAGTCAATTGGACCTAGAAGCACTTCACCAAAGGATTGTCGCGGCATCCCCTCTTGATAGTCGGCTATCTATCCTATAATGTGATCACCGAAAGGAAAAAAACTCTATCGGGATACATTTGCCTTGATCTCCCGGGTTCCTTTCAAGACGATCACCGAGCTTGACGATCCATCATGTCCACCATCATCGTCCATGTTCATGATCATCATGCTCCTTGTCATCAACCTAATCCTATCTCATAGTCATCACTTAGAGCAAAGGATTAGTCCACAAGTGTGTCATCAATTTCCAAAACCAAACATGAGATTTCAGCCTCCCCTGGACAAGATGATCCAAGCTAGGCTGGATTTTCAAGCACCCTTCTTCAGAGAAGTGGTAATCACTGCATGTTGGTCTATCTGGAATGTGAGGAATGACATGATCTTTGATAATAGACCGTGCACTTATGCTAATTGGAGAAATCTTTTCAAGAAATAAATTGGCTTGATTTGTATCAAAGCCAATCCGAGCTTTGCAGGCCCCTTAATTTGTGGTTGGAGAATATCCCTTAATGTATTTTTTTGTTTTCTCTTTGAGCTTGAGTAGCTCTAAAATTATTTTGCACCCCTTGTGCACTTGTATTTCTCCTTGTACTTTTTTATATATCGATGAAAAGATCGGGGGGGGGTTTCCCCCACTGAATCCTTCAAAAATAAAATACTACTGATGATGATGATGATGATGATGATGATGATGATGATAATAATAATAATAATAATAATCATAATAATAATAATAATTGTTATTATTATTATTATTATGGTGTAATAACTAACATTACTATGTCTACGACAATATCCAGTTGTAGCCAAAAAATTAAAAGGGGGCATCACATGGAAGACGACAAACTGCATTGCTATATTCTAGCTCCAAATTTCAGCAAGAAAAACCCATCAACTTCTTTTTATTGCTCATGTTAACTACTACGACACTATCTAAAACAAACCAGAGCCATTATGTCCCTTGAATAAGACATGCGAAAACATTTCATATACTAGGTTCTGCTAGTTTTTTTTCTTCCCCCAAAAATGTCTTAGCCGCATATTATGGTCTATTATTAATCCAACATATAAATATTGATCGATCTTATCCCTTGTGGAAGGGATAGGGAGGAAAGGGACGGGACTTGCTGGGGAGAGCCACCTGTTTAAGATGCTTTGCATTCTAAAATGCAGAGATTCTTCTTCTATGCTAAGCAATGCAACATAAGCATAGTCAATTGATGGAGGGATAAAGGGGCTTGTGTACTCATCAGCTGTGTTTTAGCTTTAGCCGAAGGGAAGCATGCAAGAAAGCTGGCATGTTCCTAGCTACCTAGGCAAAAGGAGTTGGTGCTTAATTTGTTCGTACCAAACTATAAACAGGAGTAGCAAATAAAGTTACTAGGAAACAATGCAAATATATATGTGCATAGGGTTAGTTGGAGGAAAAAAAACAACAATATAAAATAGCTACAAGCTTTCATGGACCAGTGGATCAAGTGGATCAAGTCAGTAGCGATGATGGAGAAGAAAAAAAACCTTAAAAGCTGCAAAACCCAATCAAGGACCCTGGATTCTAGTAGTATGGAAGTTATCTTAGCCCTAATAAAAAATGATTAAGAAATTAAAGAAATCATCGGTCGTGACGCCCACCCACGGACTGGAATCACCAGTCACACTCCGGCCCTAGTGTGTTTTGTTTATTGCAACAAAACAAAGGGCAGTACGAGGAGAAGGTGCAGCATATGCATCCATGATTATTGCATATATTGCTTGTATCTTCACTCCTCTCTAGCTAGAGCCTCTCTATCCACAATAGGTAAATCCTAGGACATGGTTTCAGCATAGGACTAGCTAATTATGGATCATCCCATTTGATGAGTAGTTAACTGATCAAGACATGAAGGTTTTATATGGGCTTGCTTTTTTAAAAAAGAAATACACCGTCTATTTTGAAGCACTATAAGGTATAACATAATAGAAGGAATGATTTTCTATAGATATCATGTGTAGTTAAGGCATGGCAGAGCAAAAGGACTAGAGTTCTAGATCTCGTCGTACACGATACCATCATCGATCCTTCAGTCGCTCACGGGATGGCTACCTGCAACACCACCTAGCTTAATTATGTGGGCTAGCTCGAACATCAATCACGTACAGTGAAATAATGCTCTGCTAGCTGGACTGTCGGTGCACGTGAGTTAACAGATGCGGTTGTCGTGTCATGTTTATTTGGGTCCCTCGGTATATGTGTTAGGTGGTTTTCTTTTCTTTTGTCAAAAGAGACCGACGTGGCGTGGCTATTGCCAAGGCCTTATGTGGAGACGGTTATATGTCCTATGTCTATAGTAGATGTGAATTTATTGTTTGAGAACGTCATGGACAGTGAAAGATGTTGTTCTTCTAGACAGTGATGAGTAATGCTCATATAACAGAGTTTTTTTTTTTTTTTAGTTTCCAGTGAGGAGGAAAACGGTGGGTTTTTCAGTGAAGCGGCAGGAGAAAAAGGAGCAACAGAGAAGGAAAAACCGTTTCATCAGGAAAGAGAAAGATGGTGACGGTGGGCCCGAGGTGCCTGTGATGTGGGCAACAACTTCGTACCACCCCCATTGAGCCCAATGCAAGCGGGGCCCAGCAGCCCAAACTTTCACGAGTCACCACCACTCGTTTGCGCTGCCGCGTCACTCACAGCCAATCCCGGATTCTCTATCTCTGTCTCAAAAGCGTACTGCTATGGGCCCCACCATATACCCCCGGCCCCACCATTTCCGGTCCTCTCTGAAAACAACACCGTTTTTTTTTTAAAAATTTCTCTGAAAACAATTTCTCCTCCTCCATACCATACCTAACGTTACTTCTTTCCTATACATATGTTGAATGCCACTTTTTAACACAATCGAATAAGTATCATTAGGTTAATTAATCATGAAATATTGATTCATAATGAACTTATTCTTCAGAGATGTAAATGTTGATATTATCTTTTATAAATATAATCAAAATTAAAATTGATTGAATTTACAAAAAAAGCAAAATGAGATATAGTACATCGCAATTAAAATAAACAAGAGTGAGTAGATGGAAACAGAGGGAGCAGAAGTGATGATGTGAAGGGTGATGGCCGTGGGTCAGTGTGTGTCCCGCAAAACTCATGTAGTACACTCCTGTTCATCCTGCCATCCTTGTCCATCCATCTAATAGATTACTTGGATACCCATCATCAATTCTTAGCTGGCCCTGCTAGTTTCTCGTGTGCATCCAACTATAGTGAACATTGTAGGAATGTGGGTCATTTTACCTCAACAGCACCATCAACCAGCAAAACTAACGGAAGGGACAAATTCCCAAACGGAATTCGATTCAGGGCTAGAAATATGGCCATGAAACCAAGGACATGTATTTTTTCAGGAACAAATGGAATGCTCAAACTTTGTAACGATCGATATAATGAACGGACATATACATCGTGGATGTAGGGCAGAATGAATCGTTTGTTTGTTCCATCAACCATCATTATCAACTAAAGAAAAGAAATTAAGTTCATCGTACAACACAGTCCTTAGAGCAATTGACCCAATAAAACTGTATTAATTTTCTTGCCTGTTAATAGTAAGGCATGCATATACATATTCGATGAGGTGGTGTGGCTGGCCATCACACACACTGTGGGTCTCTGTGGCGCGCCATCTTATTTGCAGGTTTTTATAGATACTACATGTACTGTACATACTACGCATCGTCCTAGATAGATGCATGCAGTCTGAACTGAAACTTATATCAAATAAAGACCTACAGAGACCTACAGTTTGCAGCCTGCGAAAAAGGCAAAAGTAGTAAGTGTAAAGTGAGTTGAAATCTTTTCACCTTTTTATCTTGCAGCAGAGTAGGACGTACTAGTACATTGTACCACCACAGTTTGCACTCAGTTCTTGTGTCGTGTGCTTTATATTATATACTCCTATATATATTTATATTGGTCCCCTTCTTTTTATTCTTCTTCTTTGGCACAGTAATAGCAATGTACTACGTAGATGCCCAGCCGCCCCAGCCCACACCAACCTCTGCATCATCGATCGATTGATCTCCATGTCTGTAGTATGCATGGTCCACTCCAAGTCGTTGAACAATGCATCTACCCCGGCACTGACTTCTTCGGCACATCATGAACCAACTACCACTGCTTCTCGTTATACATGCTTGACATGAGATGCTGCTCTGCATCATCATATTCATGCCAGTGTTGCTTGCTGCTGCTGCTGCTGCTCACCCGCTGGTACCATTAGGGTGGATAGATTAGGTGATGGTAGGATCAATTACATCATTCGCGTTTCCCAACCGTTAATATATGTTTCTAGATGTGACATTTCCAATCCGGGAATCAAGCTAGACTTTTTGCAGCGGGAATCAAATGATTTTAACTCGAACTCAAAACGAAGAGAAGTTTTCAATCCGGAATCACTGGAATCAAAGTAGACTTTTTAGAGCGGGGAATTGTGGAAAATCAAATGCCTCACCCTAGAGAAGAAGGTAAATTTAAACAATGTGGACCATTAGAGAGTTTTTCTAAGAATCACTTTCTAGTCATACGCCTCAAAACGAAGAGCACTTGTTTAGGAATCGTGAAATTTTTGCGGTTGGAATTCCATCCTAGAAAAAATTTAAACAAGTAGACCATTAGAGAGTTTTTCTATGAATCATTTGTCATACGAAACAAGAAGAGGGAAAATCGACACGAAGAAGGTACATAGGATGTTAGGGTGGATAGGTTAGATGATGGTAGGATCAATTATATTGTGTTCCCCAACCGTTAATATATGTTTCTAGATGTGACATTACGGCTGGCCGGCGCCGATTTCAGCTTCGAACTCAAAACGAAGAGAAGTTTCCAATCCGGCTATGGAATCGAGCTAGACTTTTTTGCGGTTGTGGAATCAAATGCCTCACCCTAGAGAACGTAAATTTAAACAAGTAGACCATTAGAGAGTTTTTCTATGAATCATTTGTCATACGCCTCAAAGTAGCACTTGTTTAGAGTGAAATCTTGGAATTTCATCGAAAATCTGCAGTAATGGTCGACCTACGTGCATCGAAACAAGAAGGGGAACGACACGAAAGGTACATAGGAAGTTAGGGTGGATAGGTTAGATGATGGTAGGATCAATTATATTGTGTTCCCCCAACCGTTAATATATGTTTCTAGATGTGACATTAGGGCTGGCTGGCGCTGATTTCAAATCGAACTCAAAACGAAGAGAAGTTTCCAATCCGGCTATGGAATCGAGCTAGACTTTTTTTGCGGTTGTGGAATCAAATGCCTCACCCTAGAGAACGTAAATTTAAACAAGTGGACCATCGAGGAGTTTTTCTATGAATCACTTGTCATACGCCTCAAAGTAGCACTTGTTTAGAGTGAAATCTTGGAATTCCATCGAAAATCTACGTCGAATCGACCTACGTATCGAAACAAGAAGGGGAACGACACGAAAGGTACATAGGAAGTTAGGGTGGATAGATTAGGTGATGGTAGGATCAATTACATTGCGTTCCCCAACCGTTAATATATGTTTCTAGATGTGACATTAGGGCTGGGCGGCCGATTTTAGCTCGAACTCAAAACGAAGAGAAGTTTTCAATCCGTCTATGGAATCGAGCTAGACTTTTTTTGCGGTTGTGGAATCAAATGCCTCACCCTAGAGAACGTAAATTTAAACAAGTAGACCATTAGAGAGTTTTTCTATGAATCACTTGTCATGCGCCTCAAAGTAGCACTTGTTTAGAGTGAAATCTTGGAATTCCATCAAAAATCTCTCGTGGTCGACCTACGTCATCGAAACAAGAAGGGGAACGACACGAAAGGTACATAGGAAGTTAGGGTGGATAGATTAGATAATGGTAGGATCAATTACATTGCGTTCCCCAACCGTTAATATATGTTTCTAGATGTGACATTAAGGCCTGCTAGCGTTGATTTCAGCTCGAACTCAAAACGAAGAGAAGTTTCCAATCCTGCTATGGAATCGAGCTAGACTTTTTTTGCTGTTGTGGAATCAAATGCCTCACCCTAGAGAACGTAAATTGAAACAAGTGGACCATTAGAGAGTTTTTCTATGAATCACTTGTCATACGCCTCAAAGTAGCACTTGTTTAGAGTGAAATCTTGGAATTCCATCAAAAATCTCTGTGTCGACCTACGTATCGAAACAAGAAGGGGAACGACACGAAAGGTACATAGGAAGTTAGGGTGGATAGATTAGGTGATGGTAGGATCAATTACATTGCGTTCCCCAACCGTTAATATATGTTTCTAGATGTGACATTAGGGCCTGCTGGCGCTGATTTCAGCTCGAACTCAAAACGAAGAGAAGTTTCCAATCCGGCTATGGAATCGAGCTAGACTTTTTTTGCGGTTGTGGAATCAAATGCCTCACCCTAGAGAACGTAAATTAAAACAAGTGGACCATTAGAGAGTTTTTCTATGAATCACTTGTCATACGCCTCAAAGTAGCACTTGTTTAGAGTGAAATCTTGGAATTCCATCGAAAATCTCTGTGTCGACCTACATAGGCTAGCTAGCTGATGATGCATATTATACTATAACAAGTTAACATGCATAACGTACGACTGCATGTCTGAATGATCTGATGAACACTACGTTACTACATGTCTGAATGGCTATATATCATCCATTTATCTTATCTTTTATATCACACACAGATAAATCTTGTATTGGTTGGAGAAACGTAACTTACTATTAGCCAGAAACCCATGCATTACTTGCTGGGACCAATTAAGCCTATGATGATTACACAAATTTTAAAAAAAGTAGGTGCTGATGAGGTATGCACTTAGCCGTGTATGCATGAAAGATAGCCAAGAAACACAAAGGCAAGCATATAACTACTACTCAAATAGAGTATGCATGCACTACTACTCAAACAATATAGGGTGTGCACTAGTATACCTTTTTTTTTAGATCAAAGGCATTTACCCAGCTTTATTAGAAAGCGTCGACCCGGACTTTGCCAGAAACAGTTATAAAGCACTCATAAGTGCAGCCCTTGGCATCTACCAGAGACAATCATACCTCTAAACAAGCAACTAACTCAAGTATCAAGACGACTGAGACATATCCCTTACAGACCAAAGTGCGACATTTAACAAAAGGATTACTCATAACTAGCTTATTACATTGAAGCATAAAAGATTTTTAGATCCACTCTGGGATCAAGGGCATCAGTGTGCGTTCGCCTTCAGTAGTTGTAACATCTCTTCCGCAGCTGGCTCCATCTTCACCTTCAGTACGTAGGGGCTTCCATGACTTGATCAGGATGAGTGTCTTGTGGATTACGCACTATAGTATACTCACACAGCCGATCGAGCAATTTCCCTCCTCGTATTCGATGGATGGACGGATGTGTTATATATGTAGGATCGATCTAGGCATAGAATACAGTAGGGTACTAGGAAACTTTTCTGGATGGACATGATCTTGATGTTGGGGAAAGAGAAATGTATACCTTCGCGAGGCGAGGACGAAGAGGAGCCTTCTCCCGTCATGGCGATGTCGACGACGGCGAGGGGAAGAGGCCACGGACGACGAGGGAAGTGGCGGCTCGGAGACGACGTGGTGACGGGGAACACCGGTGGCGCTTCCCACTGCTCCTGCGTTCTCCCTCGAGATCGGATTAGGGTTGTAGGGTGGAGAGTGGCGGCTCAAGTGAACCTCGTACTGAGAGCCGTGGTCCCCACCCCTCTTTTATATACGCATTGCAGCAAGGGCCCACCAGCCATGTAACGGGCCGGACGCCCCCGATCAGGGCGTTGATCAAGGCCCATGGCCGTTGGGCCTTTTGGGACTGGGGAGATCAACCTAACAGGATGATCCTTGTCCATCCATCCATGGATTGAATATATCCATCGTTGGAGACCCCATCATCATTGACCCTTAGCCTGTCACTGATACATCATGCATGTGTACGTACGTTATTAACAGTGACATGGTACCACTAGCAGCTAGTCGATCCAGTGGTCCACTATATATACATCTTAACTACTGTACATGGATCTGGCCCTAGTTTAATTTTGGTGCGGGTCATGGGAAACCACTGTTCATGCACGTCCTCTGCTGATGCTCTACATGCTGAGCTAGTACTGATATGAAATTTGTGCTCCAATCATACGTATGCTTGTTAGCCGCTTAGTTGCAGTGTCGTGAGTGGCATGGCAGCATATATGGATCGAACCACCATTTTTTGCATTAAGGAGTAGTAACTGTCGCAGCCATAGTATGCTAGCCGCTTCAGAGAGAGTACGTGTACGTGTGTGTGCAAACTAGGGAACAGAGGTACTAGGTACCATCTGTACTGTGTACGGAGTACCGTGCAAGAATCATGATGATACGATTATATTGGGGTGTGCTTCGAGGCATCGTGGTCATGTGTGTCTGAAAAATAATGCATGGTGGTTGTTGTTTGCATCGTGGTCGTCGTGGTGGTCATATATATAAACATAAGAGTTTTATCTTAAATCAAATATTTCTATCTTTAACCATTGATCTTTTAGGAAAAAAAAAAGTATAGATTAACAACATAAGTAACATTGACATGGTGTCTACCACATATTAAAAGCCCATGCATGCGTTTTTATAGTTACTTTGAGAATTTTTAGCACGTATATATGGTAAAAGTTACCACGAGACACTACCTGAAAAAGGAGCAGGAACTACATGAATTTTTTGAAATTGTTGGTTAAATAAATTAAAGTTAGAGATGCATGATTAAATTAATGACGTACACCCTGGCTCTGTGCATTACTATTTTTTTAATAATTACTATTCCCTCCATTCCAAATTATAAAACTTTCTGGCTTTTTTAGATGCATTTCTTTTACTATGTATCTAGTTATACACTATGTCTATGTCTAGACACAAAGTAAAGGAAATGTATCTAAAAAAGCCAAAAAAATCTTATATTTTGGAATTAATGGAGGTAGTATATTTTTATTAGACTACTGTCACTAGCTAGCCCATTATTAGTGAGCTGAACGTCGTCGTATTAGCTACTAGCTCTATAGCTAGCTTCCGAGACCTGGCTAGCGTTAAGCCTAAGCTAATCGGCTGCTAAAAGAGTGCTATTTTAGTTAAGCTTAGTCGTCAGGACCATACTCCTACTCAGTTGGATCGTTATTTGCAACACCCAAGACTAGCTCAGCTTTCTTTTAATTAATTTGGTCCTCCCAATACACGCTATCAACGTCGTACATTTGCAGAATCTAAGCAATCAACTTACGGTGTACAATTTTCCTTTTTCTCGAGTGCATAAATAAAATAATCTGGTTTGACTTTTGTTTCTAAGACGACACATAGCTAGCATCGAATTGTGGCGCTATTATAGTAGCACCGTTGTTGGCTTGTTTGGTCCCAATTTTGAATTCCATTTTTTTAGAAATGATTTCAAATCCCATGAAATCCTACTACAACCTAGCCACTTGTAATCTTTTTCTTTCTTGATTGATTGAAAGGGTCACCTGTTATCTATCTATCTATCTATATATTCTCTCTATTTTAAACGTGGGCTACAATAAAGCTCGCCAACGGCCCGTTAAGAGTCGCATGGGCCATTTAGCCCATAGTAGTAGGGGCCCATTTAGGATGCCGTGATGGCGTTCGTCAACTACCCTACGCCACGGCCCACGGCCCACGGTGTTGGCCTCCGACGCCGACGCCGCGCAGGCTTACGTTACGCTTACGCCACAAGTGGCAGGAGGTCGTCGGTGGCGACGGAGAGGCGAGGTGGCATCTGCTGCTGGGCGGCCGCAATGAAAGCTACTCACTCGTTCCGATCACACACAGCTCGCGCCTGCAGCTCCGGCGCGATCAAATCCTTTCCGGTGGACACGCGCCGGATCTCCGGCCAGCGCTGTCCAAAAAAATTAATGGCTGCTAGGAATGGTCGTCGTCGGCCGGAAACGGAGATGGACCGTCGGATCTAGAGGTGGCAGCCACACCCACACGTCATCTGTCCGTACATATCATCATGATCGCCATGCCAAGGTGGCCGCACATGCATCAACTCGCTTTGACTTCGACTAAAAAAAGACATGAAAATTGTTTTCTACAATAAACCCAGCAATGAAAATCATGTGTATATATCAAACCTTCATAGATTATTTATACATTAATTAACAATCGTGTTAGAAAAATCCTCACAAAAAAGTGTAAATTTAGGGGAAAAAAAAAAAGTAGTGTCGGCAAGAGCTACGGGCAGTCCGGCCCATGTAGGGTGTGTGGCCGGTCCGATGACCAGACAGACGTGCGTAGATGGTGTTCGGCCCAACATTACGAGTAGTAGTGGGTCAGGCATGGCATATGCTCCACTCCAAACTGACACGCAGGGGCGGGCCCCTTTCTGCCACAAGGTCCTCTTCCCGTCTCAAAATAAATCGTATCTTAAATCAAATCAAACTACATTTTAAGTTGGACACCGATGCGCACAACTTGCAGTAGTACATACACTGTGCCATTGCATCCATGCCGAATGGCAGGTTGCTGCCTTCCAGTTATGTAATTTCTTAAGAAAAAACAAACTTATTTATACACCTGCTCATATTCCCTTGATAAAGGTAAAATTGTCTTACAATTTAAGGACATGCTTGGATGATGACTGGTCAATGTTACTCATAATCGTCCCTGGGCCAGCTGGTTTACATGCATATATTTCATGATGATGTGTGGTCAATATGCAAGCTATGGATCGCCTCTCTCGCACGACACCACACATACACAGATTGTGCTCGTACGGCGTATCATTGTCAGCACTTTAGTCTTGAGGAATGCACTAACGCCACGATATAAATAAAGCACGTTCCATTAAGACAGGGCTCATCAATGGACACGCACAAATCATGTCAGGTACTGTCATCAAGTGTCAAATAAGACTTGGCACCTAAGTTAAGGCACTACTTACATACTAGCAGCCAGCTGCTAGCTGTAGGAGGCCTCTCCCAGCAAATAATTGAAACAGCCATTTATCAACTAAACTCTGTGACTTGCTAAAAAAAAATTTAAACTTTGTGGCCATGAATATCACTTTAGCCTTGCGTTTTTCATAAGTCAAATTTATCCAAATTTGACCAAATCCTGAGGAAGAAACATTGGCATATTGTGGGTCAAATAAATGCTCTAATTTGATGTCATGGATATTAGAGTATTTCTCATTAAACTTAAATGAAATTAGACGAGCTTAACTTATGAAAAAACAAATATACTACATTTTTTCTTTGCAAAGAGAGCTAACTATTAGCTTGCTCGTCAAATAAAAAGGTTTATCCGCAGGTGCTAAATTGCTCAAATAATTAAATTTGACATTTGAATGGACAAGGTTAGTAGAAGCAAAAGTGATTAGCGCAGGCCCGGCGAGCCCACTAAATCCAATATAACTTGGGCAAAACCAACTTTACAGCTACAGGGTGATTGACAAGTATTTGTGCCACACTTGCCTCGTTTGCAATATTAGCTATAAGTTATTATCTAGCTAACTATTACCTGGTTTGGTCTAGCTAGTGAGATAATTATTAGTGTAATATTAGCTAACAATTAGCTAAACTATTAGCTGGACCCATTTAGATCCAAATGAGCTAATCAATGATAGCTTAATATTAGCTGCTTGGATCCAAATAGGGCCTAAGAATTTCTCGCAAATTAGCCATACATTTGCAAAGTAGCATGGAACACGGCGGCAATGTGCATTGCTGTTGTGTTCGTTAAGATGCCATCATGTGTCATGTGACCTCCTTAATGGCTTAATCACATTATTGGAAAGAGGACACTTGTCGACTTCTCATAATGTGAGCTGTCCTGTCCACAAATTCCAAAGAAACCCAAACAAATCCTTCTTGAGGGAACGATCGGAGGCAATTAGCCGGAGATGAACAGAGGCGCAACGGGACGCTGCAGGAGCGGGACCGGGCCGCGCCCATCATCTGACTACTTGAGCCCGACCCACGTCAGCCCGGGAGATAAGCTAGCCGTTGGGCCTTGCCGTCATTTTCACCATGAAGAACGCACGTGGGCCCGCGCATCGTACCGGGGGTAAAATGGTAAAAACACAAGGCCGCACTGAAATCCTAGCTAGATTTTTGTTGTGAAACGTATCATCGGCGGTTAGGACCTTCCCCTCTCCGTCTCTCATGGTCAACACAGTAGATGAAAAGTAGAACAAGTAGACACAAGATAGGGAGACTATTCTTTATTCATCTGAAAAATTGGTGATTACAACATAGAGCTCCCACGTATATATAGTCCCGCCAAGACCTTAGAGTTTCTGGTAAGAGCCCACATACAAACGGATTTAGGATTATGATTCATCCTTCTCCTTTCCTTCTAGGGCCGAGTCCGGTGTGTTTTACAACACTCCCCTTGGGCGATTACCACGATATGCATATGCCTCATCAAAAACTCCATCCGAAAACCCGGTGGGAAAAAAGCGGTTCTTGGAGAAAAGAGTACATCACATTCGTTAATTGTATTGCACATGTTGTCTCATTAAAAACCTTGTGTGAGAAACCTTCAAGTAAAAACTCACGTAGGGAAAAAAGAGTACAACATTTAACCTTCTTGGTCATATATTCTTCGGATATTCTATTCTTCATGAATAGATATTGATCTTCATAATCTATGCATAAACTTCGGTGTTTTAGCAAATATGGTCTACTTGATCTTTGTAATTCTAGTGGTTTACCTTAAAAAGGCAGATTCAATAAAATATGCTCCCCTCATAAAAGCCAAACTTTGAACTTCATTATTCAAACCATACTTTTTCATAAACGTGTGTAAATAAAAGTTGGCTCATAATTCTTCTATGAATTATATGGGAGCAATATGCTTCATGCATAATGACCACCAATTA